>JAMPIV010010245.1:0-242500 GCA_024509875.1 Oreohelix idahoensis
GCTGTTCACAAAGCCCTTTTGCACTGGTAGATGGGAACTTGATGGCATCTCATTTCCCGTCCAAGAAGTGTGTGAGACCATCCTCAGGCAGATCAACTTGAATATTCTCCATGCTGTGAACTGAATCCTGGCTGAGATCTTCAAACGTCTTATTTGTCAAAACAGAGCGCTATTGATCTACAACTAATGGGCTCCTGCACCCCTTTGTCGTTCTGTGGATCCGTAATCCTCTCAGAGTAGAGAATTTGCTACTACAGGCACATGGAAACTCCAGCTGCTGGTCAAAACTCAAAGTCCATGTAACTGGTCTGGTCGATTACGGTTGGATCCCCTGTATAATCATCATTCCTCCCTCCCCCTTTTTCGGTAAATAAGGGAGGCAAGGAACCTTTGTGGGTAATATAGCAATTGTTTACAGTTTGCAGGGTGACAATACGGTCAGCCCGTCACAACACAGGGTGACAACCCGGTCAATCGGTCACAACACAAGAAGACAACCCAGTCAGCCGGTCACAACACAGGGTGACAATCCGGTCAGCAGATCACAGCACAGGATGACAAGCCAGTCAGCCGGTCACAACATAGGATGACAACCCGGTCAGCTGGTCACAACATAGGGTGAGAAAAAAAGTCACTGCTTGTTTTTAAAAATGTTATACTCTCAACTTTGTTTATATATATATATATATATATATATATATATATATATATATATATATATATATATATATATATATATATATATATATATATATATATATATATATATATATATCTTCTTCTTCCTCGTTCGTCCTGAAAAGGACGTTGGTTGCGTTGTGTCTGTTTACGCCGGAGCTGTGATATCTGCACCTTTCGGTCGACACATCCGACTTCAGCACGGCAGTTTTTGGGACCGGGTTTTGCCTTCCCTCTGCGATCCCTACTCTCTCAGCCAGACTGCAGTGATGCAGACTGTTTCCAGGACCACCACGTGGAGGTGGAGTAGGGTCTTAGTCAGCTCTGGTTCGCTGACTCTGATGCAAGCAGTCAAGCTATGGGTCGCTGACTGCATTCTCTATTGCTGCATCTTTGGGTCCCATATATATATATATATATATATATATATATATATATATATATATATATATATATATATATATATATTATATATATATATATATATATATATATATTTACCTAGGAAGCATAGTAACACCAGACGGCGGGGCAGGCAAAGACATCAACATCAGAATGAATAAGGCAAGAACAGCCTTCTTTAGCCTAAACAACATCTGGAAATCCTCCCAATACAGCACAAGCACAAAATTAAGATTATATCAGAGCTGTGTGCTTTCTGTGCTTCTCTATGGTGCGGAATGCTGGAGAGTTACAGAGAAGGAAATGTCGAAATTGTCCTCTTTTCACACAACATGCCTAAGAAAAATTCACCGAATCTTTTGGCCGAATACCATCACTAACCAAGACCTGCTTACTCGTAGCAAGCAAGAGGACATGCACACCATCATAGCTGGCAGACGCTGGAACTGGGTTGGTCATGTCCTCAGAAGAGACCCCGATGCCATCACAAGAACAGCTATGCTTTGGACCCCTGAAGGAAAACGAAAAAGAGGCCGACCAAAAACAACCTGGCGGAGGAATGTGGAGGCTGAGATGCAAAGAATGAACCAGAGTTGGGGCACTGTACGAAGGATGGCCACCGACCGAGCAAAGTGGAATCAATTTGTTGTTGCCCTACAAGACGCCACCAGGCGTAATGGCCACTGGACTGCTGTTGACGGTCCGGCAGCTAAGGATCAAATGGCCAAAGATATATATTATATATATATAGCTATATATTATATAATGAAGATATATATATATATATATATATATTATATATATATATATATATAATACTAACGTCACAACAAAGAATAATAACTGTCATTTAAATAATGCATTTGATTGTGTATTTCTTGAAAGAGATAATAAAATAAATGTTATTAAACTGAGTCTACATGAGATAAAAATTACTGTCCGCTCTGAAGACTTGCGTTGAACATTTCAAACTTTTATTTTAAGGTACGTTGTATTCTGCATTATAGCGTAACAGCTAATTCACTTTATTTTGACGTTTACTTAATATACATTATATGCACGAAAGTAAAGAATAAAAATTTACAAAATAGGGTTGGATTTTTCAATTACCAATAACTAAAATCAATAGGATCATGTTGTTGTGTAACTAGGGTTGCTGAGATTCTCGCTCTTTAGCAGCCTATACCAAGTTGAAGACCCTTGATGTTATCTACTCTTTAGATCTTGGCTTTTCCGGTGGCTTTTCTGCCATTCCGAAACGTGTTGAGTTGAAGTCATGAGCTCCAGTTTTTCCAGCTTCGCTTGCATTTAAGGGATCGTCACATCTGGTCCCAAGCTAGGAGTAAGAAGTGCGTGGCATACTGTGCATTCCCCGCCATCCAAGGGGGGGCTCTTCAAGTAAGCAGCTAACATACTGTACTCTGGTTTTGAGCTATCCCAAGGAATTATCACGTCCTGTACAGAGCCATTTCTCAGCTTCCTCTGCCTATCACTGGGTCCATATTAAGATCCTTCTGCATGCAGTCAACCAAGTCAAAGCCAAAGAATTACTCCTGGGGCTAAAGTGACTTCTCCAAGCTCAGCGTGCAATGCTGGGTTCTCAACAAGTTTCACCCCAGGGGGAATCCCTGTCAGAGTGTGGATAATTTCAAGAATCAATGAAGATGCAGTTAGCGTCACAGACATAGGTTCTTTCAGCTCTTCTGTATGGCTCTGCAACATCGAGGCCAACATAAACAACAATCAAAAAGCTAGACTTTTACAAGCTGATGCTGGGTGCTTGTGGGGAGTAGAAGTATTCAAATGGTACGGCAACGTCATCAACGTGTCTCTGATGACAAGAACCACACAAGAGCCAGCAGAACAAGAGATCAGAAGCAGACGTTGGCGATGGATATGACACACACTGAGGAATTCTGGTGACAGCATTAAAAGGCAGCCTTGTTCTGGAATCTCCAATGTAACAGAGAAAACAAAGTAGACAAAAAAAAAAAAAAAAGAACATAGTGACGAGAACTAGAGACGGAACTGGAAATGACGATGAAGGCGCGGAAAGATCTTGAGCTGATAAGACATATAGAAGGACTTGGCATGTAGTTGAAGACCCATGCTCCCTGGGGAATTGAAGGGAATATTAGTTGATTATTTGATAGAGATGAATAGCTTAAGATGACCATTTATGTCACGAGGGAAGACAGATTAAGAAATGATGACAGCTGGGGCTCACAGCAGAAAATTATACACACTTGGCCCAAGAATCTCCCTCTTTGTTTCATGATGAGAGTATCGAAATATTAAAGTAAGTACGTAAAAACAAGAAGCTATACAGAGGACACATACATAAGCAGGGATGATCCATCTAATCCATCGTCCAATCAAAATTACATATAAAGAAAAATCGTCAACTAGAGCAGAGTTGAGGCCCTACAATTCGTGAACGGTGTCAAGGTTGTTGGTTTGGATACAATCCTTGTCTAGTGACGAAAGCTGATATTTCATCAATATCTGAGATGTCACACCCAACTTTCGTGAAACAATGTGAAAGATGATCTCCAAGCACTAGACTGAAGGATTTATAAACAACTGAAGTAAGGCAATTTATGACAATATTCTGCATCTGGAATAACATTTATATCGGCTGCAGTTGAAACTATATTACGAAAGCTTATTGAGCATTTCAGAAAACCTTCAGATGAAAGACTCGTTAGTAAAAAACAATAATAGCTACTGAAAATGTTATGAACATATCATGAAAATCAGGAAAAAACATAACGTGCGAATAAGATTTGAAACTGCTCCCATATTGCATAATTATTATTTACTTACCAAACGACCTCTCGCGGAACTCCTGACAATATATTGCGGAACCTTTGGATTCCACTGAGATACACTCGTCTATATAAATCTACCATTATTTGTAAATGTTATTAGTTTTACCTCCGCTGATGTAAATGGAACAGACTAAGGGTGCCACGGCGCTATCAAGGGTAATTCTGCTGACCAGAACGAATGTCAAACACAGAAGATCCACTAAGTTGTCGCTGATTATGAACGTCTTGTAGATGACGCAGGGGTTTCTATTTTCATCCATTTGTACGTGTAAATGTAAATCACTGATTTTACCTGACGAATGAAAACGATACACGCATATTTGTTAATCATTCTAAAAGGACAACATGTTAAATGGTATCAATATGGAGATTAGATACCTACTTACGAGTATATTTGGGGAACCGCGGTAGCGCCGTGGTTAGTGCTGCGTTCGATCCCCAGATGAGGTGGAATTTTTTAGACCGCAAACGGCTCCGAGATCATGAAACACCAGCAACTATGGGAAAGTTAAGGAGGCCAGCGTGATGCTGACCACATCACGCCTAGTGTGCCGATGGTCAAGAAAATATGGGCCTAATACCATATTCCCAATATGCCTCAATGGGCGTGTAACGGGATCCTTTACCTTATATTTGTTATGATTTACAGAAACAACAGCACTTATCCAATGACACAGCAGTGATTGGATAGAATTATAAATAATTATAGCAAACAATTGGTGCTGTTCTGTAACAAATTATATCAAACAATTGGTGCTGTTCTGTAACAAATTATAGCAAACAATTGGTGCTGTTCTGTAACAAATTATAGCAAACAATTGGTGCTGTTCTGTAACAAATTATAGCAAACAATTGGTGCTGTTCTGTAACAAATTATAGCAAACAATTGGTGCTGTTCTGTAACAAATTATAGCAAACAATTGGTGCTGTTCTATAACAAATTATACCAAACAATTGGTGCTGTTCTGTGTCGCAAAATTGGTTTCAAGTCATTGCAAACGGGGTCATGTAGATTTATAAACCCGTCAACGATCGATTGACCGCTTTCAAAATGGCGGCGTATCAGCGAAATGTGTATCAGACAGAGGAAATCGCCAAGGATAAATAAAAGCAGAAGGGAATCAGTATGAAAATGATTTTACATTTTAGTACAGGGAAGGATTGTGTATAACTGCGTATAAGAAGGAACGGTAGGAAGTTCTCATTTACGGAGATATATGCGTATTTCGGCTGCCCACAGTTACGCTAACAGCTGGTAAACCCACTTCTGTTCTAAATATTAAAATCAACAAATAACAGTTTGGGAAATTACAGGGATAGGAAGATAGAGATTTATCGGCTGGATAAAACTAGATAAGATGGAACAATATGGATATTATATATGCTGAGAATGAGAAAGGCAAAATTTCAGTCGACGCGCAGATCGGCTGAAATCACTGTTCGGGAAAGATTTTTCAGGTCTAGGTTTAAGCTGTGACGTCAGTACCCTCCGATACGTCCGCGCTATGCGTATATAAACGTATCGGTAAAAACTGGAGGGATACACAACAAAAGAGGTTTGAGACAGACTGGAGGCAGAGTTTCGCCACTACCCATGAATTGTGAGCGGATCGCCAGAAACATTGTTCAGTCCAGTATGTGAAGTCTGAGGGTTCCATGAAATAACTCAAACCAGACTGTCCAGTATCAGAAGCCTGTGTCGTTCATCAGAGGCAATCCCACAAAAGTGCAGGACCCCAAAGAGTGAACTTCAACTGGTCATTGGCATCCCTACTGTTGGGCCTACCAAGTCTGATATCAGCAAAGGACAGTTCAGTTTCAGCAGTATCAAGTTGGAAAGATAAGTGTCCTGTTTGACACTGACCACCTATACATGTGAAACAGCCAATAGTTGAAAACAATAATTAACCATACAGAAACTCAGTCAACTGATGACAGTTATCCTTAAATTCAAAGGACTAATAACAGTGATTTCAGTAACTTTATTATTTAAGATCTTGAAGTCTAAACAGACAATAATAGTAATTGTGTGAATACTTTTATATATATATATATATGTATGCTCTTTTCCAACTAGTAGAAATAGAATATTAGTGTAATTATTAAACTATTTTAACTGTACCTGAGGATTTATTCACTTCTTCCATTTTGTGGGTTCAGTGAATGTACATTTTACTTATCCCCTAGAATATAAGTAATCATAAGATAGTCACAGGGAGGAGACACCGTAAATCCTGGTACTACTTCTTACCAACTGGGCCAGGGTTTTCACAGTCTGACTATTTTTATGATAACAATACACCAGTGCTTATTTCTAAGACTGGGTATTAATTGTAAGGTCAGAACTCTTTACTGGCATACTCTTACATAATAAATAATTTTAAATAACCTCCCACTACATTCTGTAACAAATTATAGCAAACAATTGGTGCTGTTCTGTAACAAATTATAGCACACAATTGGTGCTGTTCTGTAACAAATTATACACCAAGATCTTTTTCCTTATCATTATTGTCCTTCACGTTCTTTATGGTGTATAGATCTATCACTATATCAAGCCGCCTTGTAGGAAGTCTGTAAACGGCATTTATGGTGTATAGATCTATCACTATATCTAGCCGCCTTGTAGGAAGTCTGTAAACGGCATTTATGGTGTATAGATCTATCACTATATCTAGCCGCCTTGTAGGAAGTCTGTAAACGGCATTTATGGTGTATAGATCTATCACTATATCTAGCCGCCTTGTAGGAAGTCTGTAAACGACATTTATGGTGTATAGATCTATCACTATATCTAGCCGCCTTGTAGGAAGTCTGTAAACGGCATTTATGGTGTATAGATCCATCAGTATATCTAGCCATCTTGTAGGAAGTCTGTAAACGACATCTATGATGTATAGATCTATCACTATATCTAGCCGCCTTGTGGGAAGTCTGTAAACGACATTTATGGTGTATAGATCCATCAATATATCTAGCCATCTTGTAGTAAGTCTGTAAACGGCATTTATGATGTATAGATCTATCACTATATCTAGCCGCCTTGTAGGAAGTCTGTAAACGACATTTATGGTGTATAGATCCATCAGTATATCTAGCCATCTTGTAGGAAGTCTGTAAACGACATTTATGATGTATAGGTCTATCACTATATCTAGCCGTTTTGTAGGAAGTCTGTAAACGACATTTATGGCGTATAGATCTATCACTATATCTAGCCGCCTTGTAGGAAGTCTGTAAACGACATTTATGGTGTATAGATCTATCACTATATCTAGCCGCCTTGTAGGAAGTCTGTAAACGGCATTTATGGTGTATAGATCTATCACTATATCTAGCCGCCTTGTAGGAAGTCTGTAAATGACATTTATGGTTTATAGATCTATCACTATATCTAACCGCCTTGTAGGAAGTCTGTAAACGGCATTTATGATGTATAGATCTATCACTATATCTAGCCGCCCTGTAGGAAGTCTGTAAACGACATTTATGGTGTATAGATCCATCAGTATATCTAGCCATCCTGTAGGAAGTCTGTAAACGACATTTATGATGCATAGATCTATCACTATATCTAGCCGCCTTGTAGGAAGTCTGTAAACGACATTTATGGTGTATAGATCCATCAGTATATCTAGCTTTCTTGTAGGAAGTCTGTAAACGACATTTATGATGTATAGATCTATCACTATATCTAGCCGCCTTGTAGGAAGTCTGTAAACGACATTTATGGTGTATAGATCGATCAGTATATCTAGCCATCTTTTAGGAAGTCTGTAAACGGCATTTATGATGTATAGATCCATCAGTATATCTAGCCATCTTGTAGGAAGACTGTAAACGGCATTTATGATGTATAGATCCATCAGTATATCTAGTCATCTTGTAGGAAGTCTGTAAAAGACATGCATGGTGTATAGATCCATCACTATCTCTAGCCACCTTGTAGGAAGTCTGTAAACGACATTTATGGAGTTGTCACAGCGTTAGTTTGCAGTGCATCTTATGTATTGTGGTCGGCGGTAAGTAACTTGGAGAGGCCGAGGTTAGCAGAACTGGTGTGTCATGTGACCACCGGAAGTCGGGGGGAAAAAGGCGCAAAGTTCGGTAGTCAGACTCTAGCCTTCGTCCAGGAAGGACGCATATTTCCCTTTTTCCAGCGAGATTGCTGAGTGATTCAAGTTATGGACTATTAACTGAGTGTTTGCCATATTTCGGTCCTGGTTGATAATTACGTTGTAATTCTAGAGCAGTGTAGGGGTCTAGGTTGTGATTTCTACAGACCGTAGTTTAATAAGATGTCAATAATTTGAGTGTGTCATTGTCTCAGTTTTGCCGCTCAGGTGAACGATATTCATAGCAGTGCTTTTGATGTAATTTGTACCTTCATGCATGAAGGTGTTAGATTAAGCCGATAAGGTAAGTTTACAGTGGTTTTTTCATTATTGTATTTGATGCGTTTGTTGGCCGTATGAGGTCGTATTTTGTGTATAAAGTATTAAAGGGAAGTTCCTGTTAAAGGTGTTTTTTCTTTTCTTATGTCAGCCATTGTGATGTGGTTGTACCCTTGGAAGAACGAGCCTTTATTTATTATTATAAATCTACTTTGCAGTAGTATAACCAGTGGAGTGTTATCGACGATAAGTGGTTCCTGACAGGTGTATAGATAAATCACTATAGCTAGCCACCTTGTAGGAAGTCTGTAAAAGACATTTATGGTGTACAGATCCATCGCTATTTCTAGGCGCCTTGTAGGAAGTCTGTAAACGGCATTTATGGTGTATAGATCCATCATTATATCTAACCACCTTGTAAGAAGTCTGTAAACGACATTTATGGTGTATAGATTCATCACTATCTCTAGCCACCTTTTAATAAGTCTGTAAACGGCATTTATGGTGTATAGATCCATCACTATATCTAGCCACCTTGTAGGAAATCTGTAAACGACATTTATTGTGTTGCCACAGCGTTAGTTTGCAGTGCATCTTATGCATTGTGGTCGGCGGTAAGTAACTTGGAGAGGCCGAGGTTAGCAGAACTGGTGTGTCATGTGACCATCTGAAGTCGGGGGAAAAAGGCGCAAAGTTCAGTAGTCAGACTCTAGCCTTCGTCCAGGAAGGACGCATATTTCCCTTTTCCCAGCGAGATTGCTGGGTGATTCAAGTTATGGACTATTAACTGAGTGTTTGCCATATTTTGGTCCTGGTTGATAATTACGTTGTAATTCTAGAGCAGTGTAGGGTCTAGGTTGTAATTTTTACAGACCGTAGTTTAATTAGATGTCAATGAATTGAGTGTGTCATTGTCTCAGTTTTGCCGCTCAGGTGAACGATATTCATTTCAGTGCTTTTGATGTAATTCGTACCTTCATGTATGGAGGTGTTAGATTAAGCTGCTAAGGTAAGTTTACAGTGGTTTTTTTCTTATTGTATTTGATGCGTTTGTTGGCCGTGTGAGGTCGTATTGTGTGTATAAAGTATTAAAGGGAAGTTCCTGTTAAAAGTGTTATTTCTTATGTCAGCCATTGTGGTGTGGTTGTACCCTTGGAAGAACGAGCCTTTATTTCTTAATATAAATCCACATTGCAGTGGTGTAACCAGTGGAGAGCTATCCACGATAAGTGGTACCTGACAGCTGGGGAGCTCTTGTCCGATTCTTTAGAGGCCGTGGGGCCAATATATTATAGTACAGAAGGCTAGTAGTTTCTATACACACAAAGGAGAAGTAGGTAGAAAATCGTTGTGTTCACTTCAGCGGGTTTCCAGTGTTCTCGGCAGTGTGTTTGTTTTCGGTGTTAGACAGTAGCAGTGAGCTGTTTTCGGTCAGGTGTGACCCGTCGCGGTATGTGACCTAGTTTGAAAGAGGGCACTGTGGCAGGTTAGCGCTGTAAATACAGCTTATACTTGTGTTACGGTGTTATTTTAAATGACGGCGTCTGCTGGGGTTTAGCAGTGCGCAACGTTTAGGGGTCAATACATTAATAGAATATTTCGATATTTTATGGACTACTGAACGCGAAATATATGCTAAGATTATGATGTATTCGCGTTGGGAAGGTCACGCTTGGTGACTTGGTTACATTACCACTTTTATGCTGTCCGCCAAGCAGAGAAGTCGTGTCTTGTATTTCTTCCAAGGAGAGGTTTAGTATATAGCCGATATATGAATTCAATACAGAACTCAGGGTCAGTTCAGATATTAAGATAAAGTATGAGATTTATTAAGTAAATTAAATGATGGAAGGAGAATCGTATTATGATTCAATTTGTAGCTGTCAAGAACTCATGCGCTCATTTCTGGCTGTCTGACTACAGCAGCGCATGTACATAGCCATGATGTTCATCTGACACATTATATTGACACGGACGAACCTGAATATTATGCACGTAATTTCTAATGAACTATATATGAATGTATACCTATGTGAACTGTCTTCGTGCGTCAACTTGTAATAAATATTGGACTCTAATCGAAGACTTACCCACATTACTTTGATTACGTTTGATTGCTTCAACTTGCATTGTTGATTGTCCTTTGACCTGATGAACTCTTCTTTATAGGAAGTTTATATTAATAATGAATCAGTTCGTACGGAACCGAGGTTTGCTTGGACACTTATTAATCATTAACAAAACTTTGTGTCGACATCAACTGAGATAATGATAGATAAGCAAGCATACAAGCTAAACTAATAATAATTGAACGAAGGACACCCCAACACCAGCGACACCCACGCAACAATGGTGGCCAGTGTGATGTGGAACTGGAATTTAATTGTCAAAATACTGAAAGATTATCGAGTTGAAGGAAAGAAATTTCCTTCTAGCGAAATGGACACTTTTTTATCTACATCGATGACGTCACACACCCTTGACAACAGGATGAATCATCTGTAGCGATGGCAGCCGCCTTTCAACGTCTTTGAAGAAAAGTATTTATAAACGCTTAATCTAACATTGGAAACTAGATTCAATCAGCATGGTCATGAAATATAGGCTTTACTGTCCGTTGGCAAAGCAAGCATTGTATGAATCCATCGAGGCAAAAAGATAAGTAACTTATATGAACGTTACAATAGTTCGTCCAATTTGTCCGACGTCACGCCATGTTCTTTTTTACTATGCTAAATGTTAAATGTTGTTTTTGTCTTTTTACATGTAGTGGGCGGTAGGTGGGGATCAGAATTGAACTTATGGCTTTTCGTACGTCAAGCTCAATTCTGATTGTTCCTTAGGGCCGTGAATTAATTGCATTTAGCGAAGAACTCATCGATGACATTCCCGGTGATTGTTCGTTCGGACTTGTCATTAATTCCCCTTGTATGTCAGGTGTCCAGTTCTGTGAAATAATCGTTGTATTTTACCGTATTCAGTTTTATTTTTATTCAGTTCTAGTCATATGTTCGTAATCTATCCCGTTTATTCTGACCTGGCTATCTTTATATTCATTTAGATGTATTGTATGACCGTCAAATGAGTCCTGTGACGTCATTATTCGTAGTGTCCATATTTTTCTCTTGCCTTAGTTAACCTTCACCTTTCTATATTTCCTGTTGGTATACTTAGTTTATAAAATCATTTAGTTTTGTGAAAATGTCACTTTTGTATTGTACTACTGTACTGTAAAGCCTTGGTTAATCATTTGTATTGTCTTCATTACTGTCATGTTCTAATAATATTTCTATAAATTAATTTTGGTAATATATTTAATTAATTTGATTAATTTTTATCAAATTTGATGATGACTTAGGGGATAGCATCAAGCTGCAGTAGTAGTCCAAGACTTTAATAAAGCACTTTGTAGATGATGAATAAGGCATAAAGTCATAACTTGATAACTATAAGTAAATATTAAATGAAAATAATTTATTGAATTATTTTCTGGTATTCACACCATGGATAGGTGTTGAATTGAAAAACTATATCTATAATATAGTAATTTGTACACTTTTAAAGTACTACAGTGTTGACTTAGCACATATCTTTAATTGATTAATATAATTCTGGAGGGATAATACCCATAATTATTTAATAGTGATATTAGGTGCATGATATAAATTCGGCATCCTAAATAAATAAATATCATAACTATATATGATATATATTATTGATTACATATAATATTAGTATAAAATATTGAATAGTTGTTGAACTTACAACAATTATTAAGAGGATATTATATTTGGTTATTGAGTGTTCATACGTTGAGTATGTACAAATAATTACATAGATTCTATTGTTGATTATTATAGATCACTGATTACTTACAACTAATAGTACTAGAATATTGTAGTTGATTATATTGATTATTAATCTATTTCTACACATACATATAATTACTATGGATATTTTTAATCATTTTCTCCGGGAGGGAGATAGATTACGTTTGGGTGGATGTAGTTGTGAGGAATATGCCATAGAACATTTTTTCATTCAAATGAGCGAGGATCTTAAGGAGTTTGCTTGGCATAGGTGTGGATATGCCCCTTCACGAGAGAAAGCAGTGAGACTTTATAAACTACTATCCACTATTTTTTATAATGAAGGTAAAATGACTACTCAGGACGGTAGTAGCATGGAGTTGGAATTGATGAAGTGAAAGCTATGACTCTTTGCTTTCGAAGTATGTTACGTTGAAATTAGAGAGTGAAAAAAGGGAAAATAGGAGTGTATCACTTGATGACAATAATATTCTGCATGTATGTCATTCATATAATGATAAAATTTATGACTTTTGTCTTAGACAGGAACAAAAGTGTGATGACGATGTAACTTCAGTGAAACTGATACTGAATGACCAGATAGGTAACGGGAAATCTGTCACGCATGACTTGGCATTATTGCGTGAAGAGAATAATGAATCTGGTATTAGTGTTACTGAATCCACCTCCAGTGATAACAGGGTGACTACATTAGAAGCGTTACTCCTAAAGGAGAAAGATAGATATGCTGAACTGGAAAAGGAAACACAACAGCAAATCTATGAACTTGCAACTGCACTGAATACAGTTGATTCCTTGCTTGGTAACGAGATGAAGAAAACTACTAACTTGGAGAAAATAAATAAGAGGCACAAACAGGAAATTACACTCCTAGATTCAGATGGTACAAAATTAAGAAATAGAGTCTATGGTCTGCTAGATGTCATGTTGAGCAGAAAGATACTGCTCAACAACACACATAATAAACCTATTACACGACATGCCGTCAATAGTATGGGTGATACTAAGGTATCAACACACCCAGCGAAGATTAGGAAATCATTTCGAGGCAAGTACACCTTCCCTCGACAACAGAATACTGCCAATTCTGGGAATAAATCTTGGCGAAAGGATCAGATTGAAACTGATCCTAAGAAACCTTTTGAAGTTGAGAAAGGGGGAAAGGATTTTCCTGATGAAAATAATAATGTTAGGGTTAAGATGAACCTACATAATAAAATTAAGACACATAAATCTGTCAGCAAGGTATTACTTCTGCCTAACAAGCAGTCATGTACGACATGCATGAAACCTACTACCTTGGGTACTGATAGGTATCATCCTAACTTCAGTCAGGATGATACATCATCCAATAAAAATACAACTTTTATGGTTAAGAAGAGATTTAATTCTAGTGATGTGACTAGAGATACATATCATCATTGTTCACAGTTTCGTGACAATGATATTACTTACATTGGTAAAAGTGCATATTCTCGCACCGTGTTAGTGCGCAATCTGCCACGAGATACTACATGGCAGGAACTTAGCAATTTCTTCAATTATACTGCAGACGTTAGGTTCGTGCGTCTGTTGCCACCTACCAACAACAGGTATGGTGAAGCTCTGGTTACATTTCGTAACAATAGAGATGCTCGAAGGATTATCGAGCTTGACAATGGTGCTTATTTTCAACACCATTCTTTGAGATTGCAATTAGTATCTGATTCTGCGTCACGCAGATAATAGGGTACTTTAACCCTATTCGTCACATCTTTGATGACTCAGCACTTGTCAGTCATCATTTCTGGTCTTTCATAATCATCTATCCTAATATAGATTGATTTATTGATTTTTTCTTCTCGAAAAACATTTTT
This sequence comes from Oreohelix idahoensis, assembly GCA_024509875.1. Classification (NCBI taxonomy): domain Eukaryota; kingdom Metazoa; phylum Mollusca; class Gastropoda; order Stylommatophora; family Oreohelicidae; genus Oreohelix; species Oreohelix idahoensis. The sequence goes on from JAMPIV010010245.1 coordinate 13,992, forward strand.
GTTTCTTGACATCTTCAAATTTGTACACATGTTTTCTGTCTTATTTGTTTTTTACCATGCTTACAAGAAACAGTAATGTCGTTATTGGTATTAACTATGCTCAGCCCAATACAGCATAAGTTAACTTGTCATCTATCACGGCTGTCTTGTCATCTTTGCTAAAGAAGAACATGCCTTTAAGGTAGTAGGATACCTTGATAGGGTAAAAAACTCAAATTTTCCTTTCAGAATCAAACAGCCATGGGTATAGTGTTAGTATGGACTTAAAATTTGTGTCCACATAATGACCTCATTAATTATGCAAATTAGCTATCCAATATGGCCGCCGTAGTGAATAAATTATACACCTTTTTTAAAACATCATAACTATGTTATTTGTACAAGGATCTGACTGAAACTTGGCAAATTGAATAACTATATATAGCGTAAGATCATGAACTAAAATGACAGAGATTGACAGAAAGGTTAATTTTTAATGAATTTTCAAAATTTATATTTCTGGAATGTTTGATATTTGTGCCTCATTATATATGCATGATGGTTATAAAACTAAAACTCTGAATTCAATTGTATCCATTTTAGGCCAGAATCTGTAAGATTATATGACAACCAACTGTTTTAATTTTCATGTCAATTGAATGTACAAATCCAGAGATATCTTGTTTCAAAGATCACCAATTATGTTAAAAAGACAATTCCGAGAAAACAAAGAAAAACAGAAAAAGAACTCACAAAATGAAGTTTAATGAGCTTCTGTTGAATAAAGGTCTCCTTCTACTGCAGCTGCAGTGTCTATGAATCCCCTTTTCAGTGCTCTCTGGGTCTTTCCATTGCAATGTCCTTACTTGCTGAATAGATCCGGTGCAGCGTTCTCATGTATGCTTTCGTTGCCATGGGTTGACTTGTGTTCATGTACACTTGTATATCGAAAAATTCTGCAATGCACTGTGGCCTTTCCCAATAGAACGCACAAATGCCACCATTCTCACATTTACTTCTTTGTGTTTGTGAGTAGCTGGAGATGAAACATCAGAAGTATTGAAATTGGCATTCCATTCGCCACAGTTTGTGCACTTGATACTGATTTCATGGCAAAAGCCATCCCGAGTCTCTTCGACGATCTCACAGGTCAGTGAGTACTGATAACATTTGTCACATCTAAAGTTAGCGCATAAAAACCCAAACAGCAGTTTTACATCCATAAGAATAAACCCACTTCCTCTGTTGTCATTTTTAGCTTGTCCTTCACTTTCTTGGACCTTTATTTTCTTTGCTGAGAAGCACAGAAGCTTTATAGCGTCCCTATCGACAATAGGTGTCTCATTTTCAGGCAACGGTTGGTTGGTGTACCGATTTCCAAGGAACTTACTTTGTCTTATTTCCCATTGTGAACAAAAGAAGCTCTGCTAACTACTATTATACAGAATCAGTATAAAACTAGCAATAAATAGAGTTGATGTTGGTGAAAATGCACAATGCATGTAACAATTGTTGAAATTTACGATCAAAGCTTTCTAGACACACACTTTTGAAAAATTCATAAGAAATCATTGAGTGATTCCCCTTGGAAAAGTTATAAATATCTTTTTCCTGTTGCCTTAGTATAATTATAATTTCGCAGTTTTACAATTACGCACCTTCATGTTGGGTCATTATTCACATGGTAACCAACTATAAACATTGGTTGCTATGCAAATCACTCAAGGGGGTGTGTGTAGAAAAACACTGATTCCTATCATACCACAGTATCTCTAAGCTTCTATGAATTATTTTTAGTACAAGAACATGTTGACGATGATTTGAAGCATGAAAATGAAAATTGTTGGATTTTTATTTTTTTAAATCTTTTGTGGGTATACTACTACCTTAAGGATAAATTGGACAGACGAATGTGACCGAACTTTTCGCAGTATATTAAGACTTTTTTCATGCCCACCAATATTAAGATTACCAGATGCTTCTAAAAAGTTTGTCCTCCGTACAGATGCGAGTAATTACGGACTCGGGGCTTGTCTACTCCAATATCCCGATGATATCCTTCATCCTGTATTATACATCTCACGCAAGCTAAAAACACCGGAAACTAAATATTCGACAGTGGACAGAGAGTTACTGGCCGTGATCTGGGCAATTACCAAACTTGAAAAGTTCCTTTTTGCAAAGTAGTAAAAAGAACAATTTCTGATAAAGAATGGACAGATACTGTGATAATACATAAACTGCAATGACTTATTAAAATTACGTTCAAAATTTCACTAAAGGAATTAACGACGGTTGGATCATCATATCAGAATTGGATAAGATGAACGTTGTTTCTTAAAGAACTTTCATACAAGTCAATAGGATGTAACGACGATTGGATCTTCATGTCCGATATTGTTAAATTTGATAGTTATTAAATTAATATATAATAAAATAAAGTTGAAGTGTGATGAAATAAAAAAATAAAATATACTAAGAAAAGATGAAACAAAAGAATATCACACCAATTAAACCTTTTAAATAGTTTAATTATTAAGGTGATAGATATTAGATTACCAACGGGCTGATCACCCGTTTGCCAGACACTTCGATTACGGAAACAACGGCAAATGGGTTGATTTGCCATTGCCCTAAAGACGCCACTAGGCGTGATGGGAAACAATGGCAAAGAAAACCTATCTGCTGTTGCCCTAAGACGCCACTAGGCGTAATGGCCACTGACTGCTTTGACGGTCGGTGGCTAAGGACAGAAGAAGAAGAGAAGAAGATATTAGATTATGATATTTCATATGCATACTTAAAATGTATGAATTTTTTCTGTTCTTTTCTTTCTGATTGCGTTAATTTAATTAGGTATCTATCGTCATACGTCATTTTAACACACATTACTAATTTCATGTATACTTTAATATTTAGTTTTAATTGTCCGTACTTCTCAATTTTTATTTTTTTTACTGATACTACTTATCATTTTCTTTAATTAGATATTAATTAGTTAATACCATACGTACATATTATAATTAATTATTTTTAATTTTACTTAGAATAATTTTAATAACACCTCACATTATTAGTTAGTCAATACAGACATTAAATTAATTAGTTAATTAATTAATGACAGTGACATTTCTTTAGTTAATTTATGATATAACGTTGATTTTATTATAAGATATTACTGACATGACCGCGACACTGTTCTAGATAGAATATCGTAGGCCATACGTCGGGTTTTGTTAAATTTTTGATAATTTGATTAAAATAGTTTTTAAAAAAATAATCTATCTAATAGATTTTTTTCCCCCGTCGGACAGGAAATCTGTTACGGTGTTATTTTAAATGACGGCGTCTGCTGGGGTTTAGCAGTGCGCAACGTTTAGGGGTCAATACATTAATAGAATATGTCGATATTTTATGGACTACTGAACGCGAAATATATGCTAAGATTATGACGTATTCGCGTTGGGAAGGTCACGCTTGGTGACTTGGTTACATTACCCCTTTTATGCTGTCCGCCAAGCAGAGAAGTCGTGTCTTGTATTTCTTCCAAGGAGAGGCTTAGTATATAGCCGATATATGAATTCAATATAGAACTCAGGGTCAGTTCAGATATTAAGATAAAGTATGAGATTTATTAAGTAAATTAAATGATGGAAGGAGAATCGTATTATGATTCAATTTGTAGCTGTCAAGAACTCATGCGCTCATTTCTGGCTGTCTGACTACAGCAGCGCATGTACATAGCCATGATGTTCATCTGACACATTATATTGACACGGACGGACCTGAATATTATGCACGTAATTTCTAATGAACTATATATGAATGTATACCTATGTGAACTGTCTTCGTGCGTCAACTTGTAATAAATATTGGACTCTAATCGAAGACTTACCCACATTACTTTGATTACGTTTGATTGCTTCAACTTGCATTGTTGATTGTCCTTTGACCTGATGAACTCTTCTTTATAGGAAGTTTATATTAATAAGGAATCAGTTCGTACGGAACCGAGGTTTGCTTGGACACTTATTAATCAACAACAAAACTTTGTGTCGACATCAACTGAGATAATGATAGATAAGCAAGCATACAAGCTAAACTAATAATAATTGAACGAAGGACACCCCAACACCAGCGACCATCACGCAACAACTTGACATTTTTGTGTGTTAGATGATGATTTTGGAAAGGTCACGTTTGTGCTAGGTTGTTCAATTATTGATAGAAGGAGTGTCACAAGTTGTAAAGTGCAGCTGGTGCCTGGGATCACAGTTGATATATTACGAGGTGCACTTTGTAGCTTAGGGCTAAGAAGGTAGTGATCCATACAGAGCAGCGGAGGTTAGTTGTGACAGGAGTCTACAGTTGGTCCGTGTAGGGATATAAAGGAGATCAGAATTTCTTGTGAGGTTGGCAGTTTTTGGGCTCTGGTGACTGATTGTGGTGTCGTCAGAAGAGATTCGTTCGTCAATATTTGTTGGTATTGGTAGTGTCAATAGTGTTTTGGCAGTATTTGGGCTCTGGTGACTGACTGTGGTGTCGTCAGAAGAGATTAGTTCGTCAATATTTGTTGGTATTGATAGTGTCAATAGTGGTGGTGGTATCTCAGGGTTGATGTAACACCACATATCGGGATCATGGTCTAGATGATCGCAACCATTGTCGTGCATGTAGCCAACCAGCAGTAGTGTCATCGTTCACACTGCTCTACCAACCGATGGAACATTACATTCCTGCGTTCATGCCAGGTTTTGTCGTCATCAGGCCTTACTGATGCGCCTTTCCAGTGGGAGCCTACCCATGCCTCCTTCGTGGCCCTAGTACCGCTAGAAGCGATGCCAGTTACCGAAGCCTGCTGATCTGAGTTGTCCTGGAATATACTTTGCTGAAGAGTGAAGACTGATGGGTCCTCCTAAGAAGTGACGTAGTGAATTGAACTGTGCTAATATATTATACGCATCACCGTACCAAAGGACGTTATTGTTATTAGCTGGCACATAGACTAGGGAAGAAGTCTGGTCAAATGGACATTATTGGATTTACGGTCGTTATTCTTGCTGTGGACAGTGCTGTGATAACACTGTGTAGAACATTTTTTACTGTTTGAATGTTTTCAAGTTTGTGGAGACTAGTTCGTGCTGTTTCATCTACCATCATCTGTGTCTGAGGCGCTACGTGCAGGTGCATCGCTGGATCGTCAATTAAGTTATTGTTTGATTATCTGTGTATGATTTGTTGTATTTATATTTTGTTTTTTTTTTGTTTTTCCATTCAATTCCTTCTCCCTTTTCTGTCTATTCATCTGGTTCAACTTATCGTAAAGTCTAGTCTTATAGATTAATGGGACATCTCTGTTGGAGTCGTGTTAGATTAGCATAAAGCAATAAGCATTTTGCTGTGTCAACGTCTGTTCTGGTGTATTCTTATTTGTTTTTTTTTAATTGTTTTTCCTTCTTTTTGTTTTGTTCCTTTTTCTCGCTTTCTGAGTATAAACTTAGGCGGTATCTTTATATGGTGTTAGTGGGTTACGGGGGATCTGTTACCTTGATTGTCTGTTACTTTGGGTCAATATTATATCCTTGTGTATACATTTAGATGTTACACAGTTATTATTGCTTGAATATTATTGAATTTTATTTTTGATTAGTGTGATTTAGTTGTTGGCTAGTTTGTGGGATAGCTCTCAGCACTTCATCGTTAAGTGTAGTTGCTGTTCTAGTCTGCTGTGTTTAATATTATATTTCTGAGTTCAATGGTGGACGGGTGGCGAGTTTAATTCTTTCTTTTCTTACTTGTGGGAAAAGATTCGATTAGACTGATCCTTTCTAGGGTGTGGCTTCGTGCGTTTAGTGGTGGCGTCAGACAGAAGGGTTTGCTGCAACTGCCCTACTTAACATACCAAGCTCAGTAGTTGATAGGTGTGCTGGTGTGGTTTGTATTTACGTTGTCCTGTACATTCAGTAATTCTATTGTTGTGTTTATGTGGTGTGATCTCTCGTTCCTTCTTGCTATCTTGTAAATACGTTAACAGGTGTCCCTTGTTTTCGTTCGTCGTCAGTCCTGCTTTGTATAAATTAGTCCATCTCTGCTCATACCTAGTCTGTCATCTTATTCGCCGGGACTGTTAGTTAACATGGTGTTTAGTGTGTGTCTTCTCATCTGTGGAATTTTCATTTTTGCCATTTGTAAACATACTGAGTAGCAGCACCAGTGTGGGTGCTAGGAAGATACTATGGTGTAAAAGCTGATCTTTTGTTTAATTTTCGTGGCAGTGCCACTTACATATGTGAGGTGGTGTAGTACCAAGGGGTATTATCAGCTAGTGAGATACAACTATCGACTATAGTAAGGGTCTTTTCAGTTGTATCACAGAGACTAAGGGGTCAGAAGGACCAAACCTAGAGAGTAAATAGACATCAGCCAAGAGGCAGAGAACGGTCATACTGTATTGAGGGGTGAAGTGGATTATATATACATTCATATAGTGGTACTTTGAGCAGTGATATTGATAGGTATATATCATTACTGCATACTTTGTAAGCAGATAGGTATGTGTTGATATAGGTGAAGTGGTGTATAGTACATGTTATTGAGTAGTTGCATAGAAGCAATGAATTAGACTTGCTTACAGTGAGAATCTATAGCAAAAGAAGCAGAGTTATAGATAATATTGAGTATCGTGAGTGTACATCATGGACTTTGATGGTTTCATGCGGTTAGGCAAGGTATAAGGTACACAGGAAAAGAATTGTTTGATTATGCCAAGGCAGAATTTCACTCAAAAGAGAATCAGGATGCCTTAAGAGATTTACGTGCCGAGGAACGAGAACTCAAGAAAGCAAGAATTTCAAGAAAAGAAGATGAAAGAAGATAGAGAGTTAGAATTTCAAGAAAAGAAGATGAAAGAAGATAAAGAACTTAAGAAAGCAGAGTTAGAATTTCAAGAAAAGAAAGAAGATAGAGATTTTCAAGAAAAGAAGATGAAAGAAGATAGAGAGTTAGAATTAGAAAAGGAGAGAATGAGGATTGATAAGGAAATACAATTAAAAAGATTAGAATTGGGTGCGAGTGGTCAGAACTCGACTCCGAGGGAGTCTCATCGTCCGTTTAGGCTGCGTCTGCCGAATTTTAATGACAAAATTGATAGCTTAGACTTCTTCCTTGAGAGGGTCGAGAAAGATTGCGTGGCCTGGAAGGCTAACAGACAAAGTGGCCATCTCTGTTATCTACATTGCTAGTGGAGCCTGCGATGGAGACTTTTTATAGCCTCCCGCTGGAAGAGCGGGTGGATTACGACAAGGTGAAGGAACGGTTGCTCCGGAAGTTCCATTTGACGGCCGACGGGTACCGGACGCGGTTTAGAAACATTATGCCAAGTGCAGACCAGGACTTCGAGGACTTCATCTTGAAGATCAAGCTTCTGCTAAATAGATGGATTGAGTTGGAAGAAATTATAAAGGATTTTAATGCCTTGGTTGATCTAATGCGTCGGGACAAAGTGTTGTCGTCTTGTTATACTGAATTGGTAGCAAATTTCCAAGAGCGCCAGCCAAAATACATTGATTCCATGTCACAGTTGGGCCACTATTATGTCCTTGCCCATCCGGGCAAACCTATCCATCGTTCCAGTCTATAAGACGCCTTAGTTGCAAGCGTCGGCAAAGTCCAGAGCCAAACTGGAAAAATCAGTCAGACGGTGCAGATAGCTGCAAAGAACAGAAACGCAATAGGTCACCTCGGCCCTATCAGCCATTCAAAGGCAACTACGATAATTTCAGAACGCGTCAGAGGTTCCAGCCAAGGTGGAACAACCGACACTCTGGTAGCGATAGTGTTGGAGAAGAGCGCCAAATGCGTAAGCAAGTGCGCTTTGATGAGTCTCGAAAGGAAGATAGGCACTATAAAGAGAAATCGGTCAAGCAGAGGAGTGGATCATCAGAGAGCCGATCATCCGACTCCGATGCGCGGTCTTTACTAGCTAAAAGCCCTAGCAGTAGTCCATGCGAGGAGTCGACAAAGGAACGCAGATGTTCCAATTGTAATGGCAGGGGTCATTATGCTGACAGGTGTGCTACCCCAATTAAACATGCGAATTCTGCGTTTGTGTTGGACACAGTCATTAGCGAGGACTGTGTCTGGTGTCGACCTCTATTCCATTCGAATGAGAATATAGGGTTACACTGCGGACATGCTGTACCATGTCTGTCGGCGGTCCATGAGACTGGCATGGTGGCACTTCACAAAGGTGTGATGGAGAAGAAACCAGTCTCGGTGTTGAAGGACACTGGGTGTACCACAGTCGGGGTGCGTCGTTCGTGCATCGACGAGTCCTGCCTCACAGGGAGAACTGTAAAGTGTACCACGTACGGGGGCAAAGACGAGTCCTACCCCCAGGCGTGTATTAATGTGGAGACCCCGTTCCAGTCAGGTAGAGTGAACGCGTTTGTTCTCGCGAACCCAGTCGCCGATTTGATCGTCGACAATGTACGGGCAGTGCATAACGCCACGGGAGGGGCTGGAGCAGTCGCTCAGCAACACCGAAGGCCCGAGGCGAACGATCAGGGGATCGAGGTATCACCACCTGAGAAGAAAGTACATCTGAGACGGGGTTTGCGGCAGGCATCCAATGGCTCTCAGAGTCCTGTGCCAAGGCACAGGGAGAGAAACCACGAAGGTTCGTCTGAGGTCCTGATAGCGAGTGACCGTGCGGTATGGGTTCGCCGAGCGCTAGTTGGCGCACACTCAGACGAGTGTTTAATGAGGTGGCATCGGTGAAGTTCGCGGAGGTCGTGTCGTTGCGAGACAGTACAAAGATAGCGCGAGTTACATTCGCGAATAAATGGGGTGCACGTGATGCAGTCAGGTGGAAGCACATGTCACTGCTTTATAACCACCTACTGATAGTCCAGCAATAGCAAGGAATAGGTATCAGGTTTCGTGGTCAGTTAGGGTGTTTCGATGAACGCGAACGCAACTGTAGAGGCTGATCCACTCCACCAGTAATGTTACACTAATTAAATGAGTACATAAGGTAATAACAGACGCTCTGTCCGGGTTATAATGTTGTAGTAAGCACAGAAGCGTGCTGTGGGGAAGCGTTTACATGTGATAGTGGGTAGCAAGTATTGCAACCACGGTAGAGGTGTTTTATGTACATTAGACATCATGTTTGTGCTAAATGATATACCTATGAATTTCATGTAGTATGGCGCCATAAAGGCAATTTAGTATATGTTTAAACCTTGTTACGAAAGATTGTTGGTGCTATTTGGATATCAACAGTAAAGTTTGCTTATGTAAGAGTTACTTTTAGTGTACAGCGCACTATGTTATGGTTGACCAGGGGATAACAGCCGTTGTCATTTTTCACGACTGTCATAACCTTGGGTTACCTACTTCATACTGATGTTGTGTTTTTGGTTAGTTGGAGAATGCAGTAACGACAACGGTAGTGAGTAACTATGGCACTCTAGGTTCATATGCTGGTAGTGGCATATGGTCGTCCAGACTCCTACGGGGTTGGGGCGAAGCTTCCTCCCGATGGAAGGAAACTACGATTTCTCTCTTAAAAGGGGGGGGGGGTGAAGTGGATGTCACAGCGTTAGTTCGAAGTGCATCTTATGTATTGTGGTTGGCGGTAAGTCACTCGGAGAGGCAGAGGTTAGCCGAACTGGTGTGTCATGTGACCATCGGAAGTCGGGGGGGAAAAGGCGCAAAGTCACAAAAATGAGATTCAAATTTATAAGTATCTGGGTACTTAACTTTGAATTCGCACAAGGAGAACTCGCGCAAACAGAGTTCTTAATTTCTAAACGACCTATAATAAGAAGATGTGAATATATCTGTCCAATTGTATGAAGGTGTCACCACATCACACATGTGCACCAGCAACGGTGGTTTATCTAGCATATTATTTTACACTACTGCATTGCCAGCCCAATCATATTATTGATCTCAACGAATTGCTTCAAACTAAAGTAGTCTTACTCAATTTTATTTTCTGTCTTTACAGAATCCGTCCGGTTTTCTCTCTTGCATTTCTTGTAATCGTGTTTTATGGCAAACAGGTGATTGGCCTGTTGTGCCTTTGCACGATAGAGGGACTGCCTCTATACGGCCTCAATGCAGGTCGCCTTCCTCCTTTTTCAGCCCGGCTTGGATCGTTGTTCTTCAGCAAAAGAGAAGTTGATAAGAAGACGAAGATGGCTGTATACCGCTCCATCTATGTCCCAGTCTTGACGTATGGATGCGAATCATGGGACAATGACTACAACCCACAAAAGCCAGATTCAAACCTCAGAAATGAGGTTTCTGAGGAAGGTGGTTGAAGTAACAAGAAGAGACATAGTCCGCAACCAGACGATACGTCAAGACCTAAAACCCAACCCCTGCAGACTCAAGTAGAACAGTCTCAACTACGATGGTATAGCCATGTCTGCAGAATGGGAGAAGATCGGCTACCACGACAATCATCGGAAACATACAGCCAGGGATCCAGACCTCCAGGGCGACCCAGAGTCCGCTGGGAGGACAAAATAAGACAATCTGTGAAAGACCGAGGACTAGAATGGAACCAGGCCAGGAGGAAGACAGTCGATGAGATAGTATGGCGCTCTCTCTTCCAAACCTCTACACATCACGGTAGAAGAGAGTAGTAAAATCTGCGAGAATAATCGCTCATTTCAGTAAGATTTTTGTCATAAAATGATAATAAATAAATCCGCCCTATTGTGTCTGACGGTGATGCTCTCACACGCCAGCAACGCTGCCTTTTGTGCAGTGCTAAAGCCATAGAACGATCCCACGGTAAAAATCTAACACGCGTTTTAGTTTTGGTTTCGAAAACGTACTACAAACATTTAACATTTTGCCAGATCTGCTGCATACATTTTGCAGCCTAGACTTATAATTAACGATTTTGCGGAAGTGTGCCGCAAAATAACTATCTGAATTAACGTATTCTGTCAACTTTAACGCAAAAATTTAGTAGTAATCCTTACATTTTTTGGTAGTGTTACACGATACAATACAAATTATTAACGCCAATTCTTAACCCGCCACGCCAACACCCCGCTTCGCTTGACAGTCCGCCATGCATATATACACGCTGGAGCAAAGCCAACAGAGGCAAAACACGCAGACAATTTTATTGCCTCCTCGCGGTAATGTTTCTGACGTCACAAAAACAAGTTAGTTATTTGAAAAATACATGCTAGCGAGATGAAAGAGAGGGGAAGATGGCCGTCTTGTGTAAAATAGTTATTTGACGATGACCGGTGACAAAATTGAAAATCTAAATCCATAATGAAACTGAACATAAAAATTATATGGTAGTATAGCTTAGAGTTCACTGAGCAAGAATATGTTTTAAATAATATGATAGTCCCAGTATTAGACAAGTTATTGAGAAAATACTAAATGTCTACGAACGCATGACCAGACAGACTGTTGTTCCTGCTTGTTTTTTTTCATAACGTTAGTGGGGACACCGGCTTAGAAGAGAGGCATTGAGGAAATTCAAATTCGCTTGGCTAACAAGAGTATAGGAGGAGAGGGGAGCGGTAGGAAAATTATTACCAAAAACTAACATCGTTTTGCATTGGCATAACTAAAGCAGACTAGCCAATCGACTACCAGACGCAGAGTATGTTTGGAATTATTTTAGTTTTTCAAGAAACTGCATTTGAATTCTGGTAGTCGCAAGCTTTCGATTGGCCAGTGCTACTAAATATTAGCAAAAAGCTTTCACTATTCATTGCCAGTTGAACAGTATTTTTTATTCAGATACGCTGAGAACAGCTGTGATAAATTTAAAAGTAAATTAAATAACTATATGAGTATTTCACAGTCTGGACGGAACAGAAGAAACTGGGGCCATTTCTTTGCAAAGTCAGCGTCATTTGTTTATATTTCTTGATTTGTGGTAAGAATGATTTATGAAAATTATATGTTTAATCCCATTACCAAAGTTAGATACTGCTATTGGGAAAAAGTGAAGGACGTGCCGGGAGCAGACATTGTTGAGTCCTCACGTTGAAATGTATCTAACTAATGTATGTTGTCATGATTATGTTTGAATATTATTGTATTAGAGTATATTAGTAAGTCTCCGTGTTCAAGGAACACTGTTCAACATGCCTGAAGCATTTATATTTAAAAAGAAAAAGATGAGAAAAATATATAAAAGGAAATGTGGTTACCCCACATTATATTATTGAGGAAAACAATGTAAACGTACAGTGGCGTATCTGCCATAGGGACCTGAGGGGTGGTCACAGCAAGGTGGGAGTCATGAAAAATTAGGGGGTGAGTGCACCTGAAATGCACGCGAGGCTGACCCTATACCCACGTATGAAATTAAATAAAAGAATAAATGATCAGATGTAAAAGGCCAGGGTGTCCTTTTTTTGCAGAGGTTTCGTTTCCTGTTGCCAGCTGGTGACAGGAAACCTGAGGAGTGACGATAACTCCAAGAAGTCTCCGACACTTCATGTATACTGTCAAGAGATAACAGCGGAGCTTTGGCGTGTGACGTGATATCGATATTTCTGCAACTACACACTATCTTATCATTCAACAAGAAACCCCAGGTGATATGTTAAAGACCTGGGTATATCTGACAGTTTCGGTTTAAATAAACCTTGGTATTTCAAGTCATACTCAGGACTTTTGTGGGGTATGATGACATTACAGCCCCTCATACAGAGTGACTCTCCCTCTTAGAAGAATATAGTGTAATCTGTGAACATTCCAACAGGAAAGACATATATTAACTTTGTAGTTATTTGGACAGATTGTCCACACAATTTTAGTTAATCTTTTATGTAAACTATCTTGTCCTCATTTTCAAAGACCTGTCCAAACGATATGACTGGACAGGCAAAATAAATTGTATAAAAAAAATTAATTTAAAGAAAAACTTAACCACAGGTTTTATTCACTTCCTCATAGAAACTTAAAGTGTTTTTGTGTTGTGTACCATCATTTCATTTCTCCCCTAGACACTAGGTACATCATACACCAGACACTAGAGTCAAAATAGTGACCGTGTGAGATCTAGGGAGGTAGCGTTAGGTTCCCTGCACATAATTCATCATCATCATTTATAGAGGCAGGGGCCTACATGTGCTTGACCTCACACGGTTAATACATACACGGATTTCATTCTTTTAGGATACCATCATAACCTCCCCAGCAAAATCTAACTTTGCTACATAAATTGGTAGGCTTGTCCGGGCATTTGTATTTCTCCTAGTACTACATACATTGGGGTCTGGGTCTTAGCATAAACAACATTCTATTGTCCCAGGGAATCCCCATAATCATTATTGCCAAAGATTTGGGAAGTCAAGAAACTGTCAGAACCCACAATTAATTAGATAAATTTATAACTATTTAGAAACTTTGTTAGAACATTTTGCATTTATCAGAATGGCAGATCTGGCCAAGTCTCGATCTGCGGCTGTTCAGACTGCAAAAGAAATGAATATGGAGGGTCAAATCTTAATTGACTATGTCACCTCAGAATGTGATAAATTTATTACTAGGGAAGAACATAAGTTAGCTGAGGAAAGGAAAATGCAATAAGAAGATGCTAGGGAGACTAAGAAATTAGAGGCTGATAGGGAGGCTGAGATTAAGAGGCTGCAGTTGGAGGAGAAGAAACTTGAGGCTGAGGCAAAGAAACTTGAGGCTGAGGCAAAGAAACTTGAGGCTGAGAAGGAGGAAAAACGTCTACAGAGGGAGGCGGAACGAGAGAAAGAAGAAAGGAGATTGGAGTCGGAACGAGAGAAAGAAGAAAGGAGATTGGAGGCGGAAAAGGAAGATAAAAGATTACAAAGAGAACATGAGATACGACTAAGGGAGTTAGAGCTGCAAGGCCATGCTCCTGAAAATGGAACTAGCCCATCTACTTCCGACTCAGCTGCAAGCCAAGGGGCCTCCTCAACAGCCATGGGGTTCCATTTAGATTACTTTGTAGAAAAGGATGATGAAATTGAGTCGTATTTAAGCAGATACGAAATATTAGCCACTACTTATGGGTTAGAAAGTGAAAAATGGGGTGTAAAGTTGTCTTAGGGTCTGCGGGGAACAGCTTATGAAGTGTTTTCCAAAATGAGCAGGGATGACCAAGACAACTATGACATGTTGAAGCAGGCTCTTCTGTTAAGATACGAAAAGAACGGAGAGTTTTATAGAAAGAAATTAGGAATGCCAGGCTACTGTCGGGTGAGACCTATCACCAGTTCTCCGCCCGGTTGGAGACGTATATGGAGAAATGGGCTTCTTTGGGGAAAACCCAAGATCTCAAAGAGATGATACTCATTGAACAGATGAGAGAGTCCATGGCTCCAGACATGAGAAAGTTTCTCATGGAACAGGGCGCGGAGAGGCTGGGTGAGATCATAAATGTCGTTGAGAGGTATCAGGCAGCCCAGGCAGAGGTAGCTTGTATCAAGAAAAACCAGTAGATCAGTATAAGGCTCCTCAAAACCATAATAAATTTGATAACAGAAATAAGCAGAACTTTGATAGGCCTCGGAATGATTTTAAAAATAAAACCTCACATTTCAATGACAGAAAGAATGATGAAAGAAAGCATTTTAACCAAGGAAAGAGGTGGTGTAAACATTGTAGGAAGGACAACCATAACACCGAATTCTGTAAAAGTAAACTTTCTGGATGTGCTGCTATGAGAAGGGGGAACCAGGAAGTAAAAGACAAACCTGCTGGACAGCAGGAACCTTATCACCCCCCAGTTTGTGAGGATGTTGTATGCAATGAGGTCACCATAAGGTGTTTCTATGATGCAGGGCTAGATTTTGATGCTGTCGTGAGCGCGCACTTGGTGAACCCTGATCAGTATACCACAGAAACAGTGGAGATATGTTACAGACAGATTACTGGTGACAATGTATATATTTATTATAATATTTATCTGTCGGAGGGAAGGTATTTGTTTTTAGAATCAGGATGCTTTCCTGGCCAAAGATATATCACCCATGATTGATTGATACTTTTGTTATATGGGTTGTTTCCCCTGGAGATCGAATTTGGCGTATGAATCTGGATTTCGTTAGTCTGTGCCTTGTTGGGTCAGAAAACAGATTGTTCTTGCTTAGGTTATGCAGGAATGTTTATGGTCCGAGTCTATGTTTACTCTGTATTTATTTCAGACGATTCGGTCTTATATCGTGATATCTTGGTATGTCTAAGTGGAACTATTTTTCCTTGTACTGAACTTTGGGGTCAGGGAGTTCTGCGCATGCAGAGAGAGGAGAGAGTGTCTTCCGGGATGATGGAATGCGGGGCGAAAGCCATGTCGAAGACGAGTCCCCAGTCTGTGATCTCTATGATTTGTTATGGGGAAGAAGATAATTTCTGATATGTTTATTAAGTCTACTAGTCCCCAGTGTTTATTCTATAACGCCAGGAGAGGAGAGCGTTTGTGTTTGCTAGTGTATTTCCCCTGCCAAGGTAAAAGAACTGTTCACTGAACTCTTTCATTCCTAGCTCAGATGGGCAGACGTCTATATGAATTTACCTATGTCTATATGTCGGGACGACGTTATCTAGCAGCACTGAATATGTTTATATGCAGCAATTATGAGGACAGAATATGCTGATACTTGTAGAAAATATTTGTGTTCATGAACTGAACCTTTATTGAAGATTTACTATACATCTGTATAGTGAGCGATGCTCAAAGGGAACCAGAAGCCATTTTGGAATCTTATTTATTGTCGATCATCAATCAGAGAACGGGGATGCCCCTTATTATCAGGTGATGATTAAGAGATCACAGTTATAAAGAAAACCCAATACTGGTGGGTTAACATTATCTTCACATAGATTTGCTGAACTTTACCTAAAGGAATCTTCGCTAGAAAAGAGGTTCTGTTTAGGAGTCATGTTTGAACAGTATTTATTAACTGACACGTTCGGTCAGTAAGGCCTGATGATTGTATTGAAAAACAGTGGAAATCTAAGTGCTTGTCTACAGATGTTCCATTGCAATGTTATTCAACATGAATGCTAACTTAAGATGGTAGACCATTGATCAACAATATGCTATTTATGTCGACCTGTGTTCCTGTAACTATACACGTACTGCTTAAGTGTGTGCGTCCTATTAAACAGTATGAAACGACCACAGTAGTCCAGCCATCCTTGACTTCCACCTGTGATTGGAGTGAGTGTCCTGTGCACCTGTCGAACTGTCATCCATTCGCGTTTGTCATTATTGATGTTTACACTCACCCATTGCATCAGAATATACGCACTTAACAGTACACCTTTTCAGGGCCCCAACAGTTGGTAACCTGACCCATTTACAGAACATTGTGACTGGACGAGCTATATCACAAAAACAGTCCATATCAATCTGGTGCAAGAAAAAAGCTTTATCAAGATACAAGGGGCGACTAAGGACCTACCACTCATGAAACTTCCAATTGCAAGGATAACAGTAAAAACTCGCTATGTGGAAGGTATAATCAGAGCAGCAGTGATAGACGCACCCATCTACCCTCTGATATTGGGGTGTCGTTATGTCTACTTGGGAAATCCCAAGAGACCTGTGGTCTTGTCAGCAGTCCAGACCCGATCACAATCCAGAAAGGAAGAAGATGAACCTATAAACACTCATCCAGAGGAGATGAGAAAGGCACGGGCTGAAGATAGGTCACTGAAGCAGTGCTTTCAAAAATTGCGTACCTGCCATACACCTCCCCGCAAAGGAGAATTTTACATAAAGAATAAATTGTTATATAGGAAGGCCGGAACTGGTTCAGCTGGTCATGGACAGCTGGTTCTTCCTAAAATGTATAGGGCAGACGTAATACGGAGTTTACATGTTGGAAAAGATGAGGACCACGAGAAAGTAGGTACCATCTGCCAAAAAGTAGCTCAAAAATATTATTGGCCAGATATGATGGTCATCGTTGAGAATTTTGTAGAAGCATGTGGCGTATTTCATGAGGGAACACCCACAAGTGGGAAAATTGATCAGGACCTAGACACGCCACGGGGCAAACGTAGGCCTGGAACTAAAAATAATTGTAATACAGTAGACAACGTGGACTGGGAGCCCCCTTTTCACACACAGTCTTCACTCGAAGGTATTAGAATGGCCACTATGCGACGAGTAGTTTTACCCCAGACTAAACTGACAATCCCTCGGTCAGAATTATATAAACTGGAGGAAACGAAAAGAGAGCGAAGATCTCTCACAATGAACTTAAAGTGGGGAGAAAAACCCCAAGAAAAGAATTGGTAGTGGACGATTTGTGAGTGATGATTCTAGGAAGAAAAGTCCTCACTACAAAGCTTCTAATGTAAAGGACCTGACGGGTGCCATGAAAAATTAGTATGAAAAATTAAAAGTCCACATGTAATTTGTTAAGGACCTGGACAGATGAGAAAGCAGAGGAGACTGTTACCTCATCTTATCAATATGTGAACGAACTGACCTCTCGTTTAAAAACTAGTTGGAAACTGGCAAATGATAATTTGAGACAAGCCAGGAAAAAGCATGCTGCTTATTATAATAAAAAAAGCTAAGGATAGGGAACTTGCTGTAGGGGAGAGGGTGCTTCTTCTGTTGCCAGGCAGCAACAATAAACTTCAGATCGGATGGCAAGGGCCATACACAGTTTTGGAAAAGGTATCCAGAACAAATTATAAGATAGACAAAAAGGGAGAGGAAAAAGTCTATCATGTGAACCTTTTGAAGAAATATCTGGACAGACAAATCCAGGAAGGAACACACCTATTGGCCTTGTCTATTGCAACCGAAATGAAAAATGACCCTCTCTCCTCATTTGAATATCCACTGAAACCCAGTGAAACGTTCGCCCAGGTGAAGATCAGTAATCACCTGACAAAAGGACAGAGGGAGAAGGTTCAACAGGTCCTTGAGAAACATACAGATGTGTTAACGGATAAACTGGGGCACACCAATTTGTTGGAATATGATATGAAACTACTAGACCCAGCACCTATCTGTATTGTAGTGAATTTCTAAATACAATATCTAAATTAATATATAACAATATAGGGCATAAAGGCAAAATAAGAAAGTATAAAATAATTTTCTGCTAGAACTGTTGGTATCGCCTAAGCCTTCAGATTATTATTTGCTAACGAATAGCCGAACAAAACGGTACCCAATTTTTCAAATTCGTCCTTGACATAATCACTTTTCCTAGTTCTAAGAAAATATGTGCCTAAAATGCATTGTGGAACGAGGAGGGGAAAAGATAGATGAAATGCTAATTCGTTTCGCATTGATTTTAAACTAAAAGCCAATACCAGCACATGTCAAGCCTTGCCTTAGGGGTTTCCCCAAAATACGAGGAAAAAGTTAGAACATGTAGACAACTCGTGTCACAAAAACAACCTTAGCTCTTATTTCAAAGGACGTAATTATCACGTAAATAGAGAAGACAGCACATTGAAAAGAAGTGAACGTGTAGTAGACTAAAAATAAAAAACACTAACTTAGAAAAAACTGTGTACTTCTGAACCAAGCCAACTAGTCCCATATAAATTGTATATTCGTGTACCTTAGGACTTGTTGACAAAGAATATGGTAATAGTTACGCAAATAGTCCATTAATTAACTAATTATAGCCATAATACTATAGTGGATCCGACCAGACTGTCAAGTAAAGATCATGCCTGCTTATAATTTTTTATGGCACGTTTTGAAAAAAAGACTTTGGGTAAATGAGGTTAAAAGGTACGGGATATTTGATTGAGTGGATTTTGAAGGAAGGTGAAGTATGATTGGTTGACCTAAAACTAAAAATATATTTGCCTTGGAAACATATTGGGAGTTGTTATTTGAAACGATAGATTCAAAAATAAATGTAAACATGGTCCCATTGGACAAAGCAGTAGATACTGGTACGAAACGGGGACTGTTCACTACCATTTCAAGTAAATTTTCTGTAAAGCAAGATCGATGAGAGCAGGCGGAGAAATTTTCTAACATAGGAAAAGCCTGGACATAAAGCAGATCGAAAATGTGCCATATTCTATTGCCTAGTCATCGTTTACTTGTGTTATTTCCTTGCATCTGTGGTAAGATTGATTTTCTTAACATTTTATTTAAAATAAAATTTGAATGTGAAATACTAACATACGACTGTAAGTAAGTGAGTCTATGGCAGACTCAAAACAGAGTCCAGAGATTGATCCAGCATATGAAAGACTATCAGAGAGGTGTAGACCAACTAAATTATATAGGATTATCATCAGGAGCATAATACCCATCCTATAGTATGGACAACAGATTATTGCTGGAATTGCAGAGGCGTTGTAACTATTAGGGGAGAGGAATACTGGTATACCTTGTCACATCAAAAGAAACTGGTGAAAGGGATTGTCGTAAAGATCTGATCTTGCATGTTTGTTTGTAATGTGCCTGTACTGGTTGTTGAATATTATAGTAGGCTGTTGATTACGAAGGAGGCATATCCTTCTGATTTCAGAGGGTTGTGGTTGCTGTCAATAACTGGTGCCAGACTACAGTGGGCCGATATATTTATGCCACAGTCTTGCTTTTTTCGGAGACAACTGTAAACCACCATCATTCTTGAAGAAGTGGGAGCTGAAGGTTGTCGTTCAGCGAAGTGCAGGAAAATTCCTACATCATATTACAAAGATAGGTGCATGTTTCGGCACCTGATCGCTCAACTAACATTATATTACAAACAAGAGACTGAGAATAGTGATATAAACATTCCATCAGTGTCCATAAAAACTTACAAACAACATGCAGAGATGATGATAATAAACAATCAACCAGTGTATACTAGAAGTCACCTCAGTTAGACAATACAACTACACCCTTATATAATAATATGTGTATTATGGTCAGAAGATCCATTGTATAAATTGATTGATGTAATTAATTTCTATGATTTCACTTTTGATTGACAGTCCTGATTCCAAATAAATTGGATTCAGGACAATAAATTGAAAAACATTAACTTTACCAAACTTTCAACCACTGACTTACTAAAGATAGTCTTTTAAAGTGTAGTTCGTATGTGATTGTCGTGGTACTGTTGTGTTGTATTAGATAATAAAATAATTGTGTAATTGTTTATATGTTTAGTTGGTTAATGCAACCTTACACTAACATTTCATAACCCTAGACACCAAACGTAGTCATCTTTCAGTCTATCTAGAATAAGTCTGAATGAGATCATAGCGGTGGTAGTAGAAAGTGCCCTGGAAATTTACTCTAATATTTATTATATTCAGGGACCTTCACAGCTGACCTCATTCAGTACACTAAGATTTCTTAACAACAATTTGTATTAACATCAAACCCACCACATGTATGAGGCCCTATTCTATTCCTTTCGCTAAGGAAAAAGCTTTGAAAGAGGAGATTGATTATTTGTTACAAGAAGGGATTATTTCTCACAGTGAGTCTCCTTATAGTTCATGTGTGGTTTTGTTGCGGAAACCATCGGGAGAACATAGACTGTGCATAGATTACAGGAAACTGAATGCTGTCACAGAAGGTCAGGTGGATCCATTACCTGATACCAATCAACTATTTGCCAGGCTGAACAAGGCAAAATATTTTTCTAAGGTGGATCTTAGCAAAGGCTATTACCAAATTCCAGTAAAGCCTGAGGTTCGACCTTATTTAGCCTTTAACACCTCGGAAGGTCATTATGAGTTCAACATGTTACCGTTTGGGTTGAAAAATGCCCCGAGTGTGTTTTCAAGGATGATGCGAAAATTATTGGATCCCCTGAAAAATCCATGTATTTCGAATTTTATGGACGATATCCTCATTGCTACGGAAACATTTGAGGAACACATTACCTCTTTGAATATGCTGTTTGATAAACTCAGAGAGGCTAACTTAACCGCTAGGCCAACAAAATGTTGTATTGGTTGCAAAGAGTTGGAATTCTTGGGACATACTGTACATCAGGGTAGCATGACCCCTGATCCCAAGAATCTGGAAAAAATTGAAAAGAGCACCTAGACCACAAACAAAGAAAGATGTGCGATCTTTCGTGTCGTTGTGTGGTTTCTACCAAAAGTACATCAAAAATGTTAACTCTATATGTGTTCCTCTGACGGATTTAACTCGCAAAGGTCAACCTGATACAATAAATTGGTCAGCACAGTGTGAATTGGCTTACCAGGAGTTAAAAAAGAAACTTACAAGCAGGCCAGTATTGCAATTGCCTGACTTGAATCAAGAATTTATCGTGAGAAGTGACGCAAGCAATGTGGGCCTAGGCGCTACATTGTTGCAAAGGTCCTCCTCACAAGATGGGGAATTGAACCCAGTCGCTTATGCAAGACGAAAGTTGAACAAGGCGGAAAAAAATTATTCAACAAGTGAAAAAGAATGTCTAGCTTTGATATGGGCTATAAAAAAAATCCAGATTTATTTATATGGCAGGACATTTGTGGTCCAAACGGATCATTCACCACTCGTATTCCTGTCACAGGCCAAGCATGAAAATTCCAGATTATTGAGATGGTCCTTGTTATTGCATCCATACTCATTTCTGATAGAATATATTCCCGGCCCTCAGAACGTAGGTGCAGACTTTTTAAGTAGACATCCTTATAATGAAGATCAGAAAAACGCGTAAGACTTCATTGAGCTAAGTTATCTCGCAGATTATAACCTGCTAATGATTGCATGTTTTAGGATGGGAGGTGTGTAGTAAAATCTGCGAGAATAATCGCTCATTTCAGTAAGATTTTTGTCATAAAATGATAATAAATAAATCCGCACTATTGTGTCTGACGGTGATTCTCTCACACGCCAGCAACGCTGCTTTTTGTGCAGTGCTAAAGCCATAGAACGATCCCACGGTAAAAATCTAACACGCGTTTTAGTTTCGGTTTCGAAAACGTACTACCAACATTTAACATTTTGCCAGATCTGCTGCATACATTATGCAGCTTAGACTTATAATTAACGATTTTGCGGAAGTGTGCCGCAAAATAACTATCTGAATTAACGTATTCTGTCAACTTTAACGCAAAAATGTAGTAGTAATCCTTACATTTTTTGGTAGTGTTACACGATACAATACAAATTATTAACGCCAATTCTTAACCCGCCACGCCAACACCCCGCTTCGCTTGACAGTCCGCCATGCATATATACACGCTGGAGCAAAGCCAACAAAGGCAAAACACGCAGACAATTTTATTGCCTCCTCGCGGTAATGTTTCTGACGTCACAAAAACAAGTTAGTTATTTGAAAAATACATGCTAGCGAGATGAAAGAGAGGGGAAGATGGCCGTCTTGTGTAAAATAGTTATTTGACGATGACCGGTGACAAAATTGAAAATCTAAATCCATAATGAAACTGAACATAAAAATTATATGGTAGTATAGCTTAGAGTTCACTGAGCAAGAATGTGTTTTAAATAATATGATAGTCCCAGTATTAGACGAGTTATTGAGAAAATACTAAATGTCTACGAATGCACGACCAGACAGACTGTTGTTCCTGCTCGTTTTTTTATAACGTTAGTGGGGACACCGGCTTAGAAGAGAGGCATTGAGGAAATTCAAATTCGCTTGGCTAACAAGAGTATAGGAGGAGAGGGGAGCGGTAGGAAAATTGTTACAAAAAACTAACATCGTTTTGCATTGGCATAACTAAAGCAGACTAGCCAATCGACTACCAGACGCAGAGTATGTTTGGAATTATTTTTGTTTTTCAAAAAACTGCATTTGAATTCTGGTAGTCGCAAGCTTTCGATTGGCCAGTGCTACTAAATATTAGCAAAAAGCTTTCACTATTCATTGCCAGTTGAACAGTATTTTTTATTCAGATACGCTGAGAACAGCTGTGATAAATTTAAAAGTAAATTAAATAACTATATGAGTATTTTACAGTCTGGACGGAGCAGAAGAAACTGAGGCCATTTCTTTGCAAAGTCAGCGTCATTTGTTTATATTTCTTGATTTGTGGTAAGAATGCTTTATGAATTTAATATGTTTAATCCCATTACCAAAGTTAGATACTGCTATTGGGAAAAAGCGAATGACGTGCCGGGAGCAGACATTGTTGAGTCCTCACGTTGAAATGTATCTAACTAATGTATGTTGTCATGATTATGTTTGAATATTATTGTATTAGAGTACATTAGTAAGCCTCCGTGTTCAAGGAACACTGTTCAACATGCCTGAAGCATTTATATTTAAAAAGAAAAAGATAAGAAAAATATATAAAAGGAAATGTGGTTACCCCACATTATATTATTGAGGAAAACTATGTAAACGTACAGTGGCGTATCTGCCATAGGGACCTGAGGGGTGGTCACAGCAAGGTGGGAGTCATGAAAAATTGGGGGGTGAGTGCACCTGAAATGCACGCGAGGCTGACCCCATACCCACGTATGAAATTAAATAAAAGAATAAGTGATCAGATGTAAAAGGCCAGGGTGTCCTTTTGTTGCAGAGGTTTCGTTTCCTGTTGCCAGCTGGTGACAGGAAACCTGAGGAGTGACGATAACGCCAAGAAGTCTCCGACACTTCATGTATGCTGTCAAGAGATAACAGCAGGAGCTTGGGCGTGTGACGTGATTTCGATATTTCTGCAACTACACTATCTTATCATTCAACAAGAAACCCCAGGTGATATGTTAAGGACCTGGGTATATCTGACAGTTTCGGTTTAAATAAACCTTGGTATTTCAAGTCATACTCAATGACTTTTGTGGGGTATGATGACATTACAGCCCCTCATACAGAGTGACTCTCCCTCTTAGAAGAATATAGTGTAATCTGTGAACATTCCAACAGGAAAGACATATATTAACTTTGTAGTTATTTGGACAGATTGTCCACACAATGTTAGTTAATCTTTTATGTAAACTATCTTGTCCTCATTGTCAAAGACCTGTCTAAACGATATGACTGGACAGGCAAAATAAATTGTATAAAAAAATTAATTTAAAGAAAAACTTAACCACAGGTTTTATTCACTTCCTCATAGAAACTTAAAGTGTTTTTGTGTTGTGTACCATCATTTCATTTCTCCCCTAGACACTAGGTACATCATACACCAGACACTAGAGCCAAAATAGTGACCGTGTGAGATCTAGGGAGGTAGCGTTAGGTACCCTGCACATAATTCATCATCATCATTTATAGAGTCAGGGGCCTACATGTGCTTGACCTCACACGGTTAATACATACACGGATTTCATTCTTTTAGGATACCATCATAACCTCCCCAGCAAAATCTAACTTTGCTACAAAGAGGAACGGCTAAATAAATAAGTCTTTACAGAAACCAGCGGCATCTACGCAAAGTATGTTGTAACATATCTAAAATTAAAAATACGGGGAAGTTATAGTTACAAAACAATATATTTATCAACATTCCAATACCGTCGTTATTACACTTTAGCGTTAATAAATAACATACATCAACAGTTAACAGTAACTTACTCGAGTTACTAAGGTACATGCGCGTCATGGAAAATCTCAGTGGTACAGACAGTTTAAATGTGACTGAAATGGAGTTGGGATCCGGATTACATGTGCTGTCATTGTTGTCCTTTAAAAAGTCCGGATTGTCTTGATCCCCAAAAACGTAGGCCAAGTTAACTGCAATGGATGTATTATTAACATTCAACTCAAACGTCAATATTCATGATCATCAAAATGTTCCTAACGAAGGGCAGAAACACTGATGATATGATATTGCCACAGCTGAAAATACAATAGGGGAGGAAGTGTTGGGATATTTCATAATATTTATGTCAACTCTTCATACACCCTTGTAACAACACCATGCGTCAAAATTGTATATATGTATGTACACAATATATATACACACATACATATACACACACATATATATATATATATATATATATATATATATATATATATATATATATATATATATATATATATATATATATATATATATATATATATATATATATATATATATATATGTGCGTGTATATATATACTAGCTGTAACTACCCGGCGTTGCTCGGATTTTCCAAGTAACTGTTTAAGGAAACTTAGGAAATGTAAACATCAAACTATAATATTTTGATATTCGAGTGAAAATGAATTTTCGTTTTTGTTAATGACTACCGCTTTAAGTGACTATCCTCTTGCCTTGTTTACAGTAATTGGAAATGCAAGCCGCACAAAATACTATTCTTCCTTATGGTTCCACCGGAAGAGTTATTTCGTTTTGCTTCGGAGTTTTTTCCAAAAAGCAAATAAATAACGCATATTTTCTCGTTCGATGTGGCGCACCAAGAAAGAATAGTCCACCATTTCCTTTTTTAAACGTGTTTACTACTTATTTGTGTAGCACGCGACTTTAAAACACATACAATTTTTCATTAACCTAGACGCATATTATTTTCTTTGATAGCTTCCTTGATTTTGTATACTCTATTTACTGCACTGTATATTCCTTACAATGAATTATTTATGTTTTAGTTATATTATTCTTTGTTGTTCTAAAGCTCTGTTTATAATTGCGCGCGTTTAATACTGGTTGGAGGTTTATTTATGTCAATTTGTATCTTTCTGGGCAAGTGGGCTGCAGTAGAACTATTGGAAAGGCAAAGTGGTTCTGTAAATTATTGTTATTTTTTAATGTGAGCATTATTTTGTCATGGCACGCTTCGTTCATCCAAGACACATTTTTTGTCTGTATTAAAGCGTGTATAAAATTAAAATACATCTGACATAAAAGACCAAGTAAATGTGTTGAGCTGTCTTCTTCTTCAATCCTTAACCACCGACCGTCAAAGCAGTCAGTGGCCATCACGCCTAGTGGCGTCTTGTAGGGCAACAACAAATTGATTCCACTTTGCACGGTCGGTGGCCATCCTTCGTACAGTGCCCCAACTCTGGTTCATTCTTTGCATCTCAGCCTCCACAGTCCTCCGCCAAGTTGTTTTTGGTCGGCCTCTCTTTCGCTTTCCTTCAGGGGTCCAAAGCATAGCTGTTCTTGTGATGGCATCGGGGTCTCTTCTGAGGACATGACCAACCGAGCTCCAGCGTCTGCCAGCTATGATGGTGTGCATGTCCTCTTGCTTGCTACGAGTAAGCAGATCTTGGTTGGTGATGGTATTCGGCCAAAAGATGCGGTGAATTTTTCTTAGGCATGTTGTGTGAAAAGAGGACAATTTTGACATTTCCTTCTCTGTGACTCTCCAGCATTCCGCACCATAGAGAAGCACAGAAAGCACGCAACTTTGGTATAATCTTAATTTTGTGCTTGTGCTGTATTGGGAGGACTTCCAGATGTTATTTAGGCTAAAGAAGGCTGTTCTTGCCTTATTCATTCTGATGTTGATGTCTTTGCCTGCCCCACCGTCTGGTGTTACTATGCTTCCTAGGTATGTGAAGGTATCTGTCTGTACCAATTGCTGATTCCTTACTGATATGGGCTCAGGGTTGCTCACATTGAGCGTCATGACCTCAGACTTCTTTAAATTGATGTTCAAGCCCACCTGCTGGTGTTGAGCTGTATTCCACACAAAATACTCTTATTTCTTATGATGGAACAGCAAAAGCAATTTTATTCTGCTTCCGAGTTTTAGAAAGAAGCAAATTAATAAGACATATTTTCCCTTACCGACCTGGCGTACCAAGAAAGAATAGTCCAACTCATCCTTTTTTTTAAACTTGTTTACCACTGGTTTTCGTAGCATGTTCCATTCAAAGATATATACATTGTTGCTTGTATTTAAAAAAAAACAACATTATTTTGTGTGATACATACTTCTAATATAAAAGACCTAGTGATTGTGTTGAGCTGCATTTTTAAATAAAAGTTTCTATTTTCGGCGAGACGCAACCCATTCAACCTAGACACAGAGATGACGTTGGTTATATTAGGATACACGTCCAAATAAAGAAGACTTTTCGTTCTGGTGTAATGTTTAGCTGTGAGCTAGTTTTTTTTTTTGTTTTTTTTTTAAATTAAAATCTTTTGCATCGTTTTGGCATGTTTTGGCGAGACGGCGTCAGTTTCAACCTTGACACAAGAAAAGACCGTGCGATCTGTTTCATTGTACAATATGCATGATGCATATCATGGCTAGTACCTTGTCCAAGTGTGAGCAAACTGGACCAGACCTAGTACATAGATCTTGAAACTGAAGTTTGGCCAGCGCATCTTGTGCATTTTCAAGTCTAACTTTAAAATTATCTATCTCCTCCTTATCCTCACAAAGTTCAATACCTACCTGAAAAATTCAATTTTAGCTCCTAATTCTTCTGCCTATTTCCAGTTCCTACTAAATCTCTTCAAGTTCTTAAAAGTACTAATGTTTGCATGTATCTCTTGCGAATTCTCAAATATCTTTGCGTCTATTGTATCAGCTACCTGTTCTAGAAGTCTGTGGTGTTTCAAAACAATGCCTAATAAAATATGAAGGTAAGGAGGAGCTACATTTTCAATTTCAATCTCTAACATTGGTTTGTGTAAACAATTATGATAATGTGCCACTTGCCTTTTATTCCCTTTCCCATATTTCATATATCTATTGTAATCTCTTATCAACATGGCCAAACTTCTTGGTTTGCAAGTTGTATGCAATCTGGATGTCTTTGATGAAAATGTTTGGTTTGTCTGGAGCTCAAGGAATATACCCATGTCTGTGGTGTCTCCAGCAAAACAAGGAAATAATCCCCGAATAAGAAAACAACAACTTGTTTACCATCCCACTCTAAATATTTTAGTGACTCTATCTGAGCTTTCATGCCATTCATAAATATTTCTAAATTACCATATGTATCTCTGACTCTAGCCATTGATAAAAGGATGGTATTAGATTTAGAATTTGGTTTCTCTAAATTTACTACCTGCATTGTAACTTTGAATGAAAGAAGATATACAAACAGTCACTTAGAATTCTTTGGCAGCCCCGTCGTGTGCACAGGATTGTCTACCAAAGAACACCAATGGAACAGTCCTTATCTCACAGACAATTAAAAAAAAAAATCATATTATAAATAGAAGATTAACAAGACTTGAAAGATAGATCAAATTATGTGGAAGTAATCTATCTATAGCTTTACATGTTTTCTGACGCTTATATACGTAGCTAAATATCATTATAAATGAATGAAAATGCAAAAACAGATGGTGTTTACAAAAAGTTATTTTTTTACTACCTTATTTAAGATTTGTGAGTATCAGGAATGCGTTTACAGGGATTTAAATGCTATAAAATCTGGTGACAATATGCTTGTTCTTGTAATGCCACACTCACAAAACTGACTACCACACATTCTCAAGATATGAAACCAAAAAAAAAAAGTATGTGGAAATAATCTTTAGCTTCCCTTCGAGAAGTCTTTATAATTATAAACTCAAACGAATGGGCCGATTTTTAGATATTAAATTAATAAAAAGATTACTTATTTTATGAATTTCCCTAAATGATGACGCTGTTTTCAAAAGTCTGTAACTCCGTCAAAACTAATTTCAAAGAAATAAAAATGCAATCAAAAATAGAACACAGAACAAAGTTATAGCACACAAAAGAATTTTAGCGCTGTGTTTATCCAGAACGAGTGTGTAATGATTTATATTTTACTGATTTTACTCACACATCAGCTGATTTTCCCCGCCAAAAACTTAAATAGTCTTTTACGGTGCACACAAAATTTTATACCCGGTATCAGAATTCCGGTCACCGAAACTAAAAGAGCGCTCTGGTATAGGGCACAAACAGCCGTGTATCATATCTTGTTAATCCGAGTACATAATTATAATCCGCCTTTTAAATTTAATTGTATTAAATTTATATATTAAAAAAACAAATACAAAAAAAAACAGAAATGCTGCAAACAACTTAACTTTTCTTTTAATTTTCAATTAAAGTTTTAAAGTTTAATTAAAATTTTTGAATTGCGTTGAAATATAAATATATATATATGTAAATACTAGCAATATCCCGTCAACGTTGACAGGTTATTAATTATAGTGTGTTGTTTCTGTTGCATGTATTACAGACGGTATTAGCATTATCGTGGTCATGTCATTGCAGGCGACCGTCATTAGATATTCGTAGTGAAAATTATATGGATGTATTAAATATGAAGACATGGAGTCTTCTTCTTCTTAGATCCTTAACAACCGACCGTCAAAGCAGTCAGTGGCCATCACGCCTAGTGGCGTCTTGTAGGGCAACAACAAATTGATTCCACTTTGCTCGATCGGTGTCCATCCTTCGTACAGTGCCCCAACTCTGGTTCATTCTTTGCATCTCAGCCTCCACAGTCCTCCGCCAAGTTGTTTTTGGTCGGCCTCTCTTTCGTTTTCCTTCAGGGGTCCAAAGCATAGCTGTTCTTGTGATGGCATCGGGGTCTCTTCTGAGGACATGACCAACCCAGCTCCAGCGTCTGCCAGCTATGATGGTGTGCATGTCCTCTTGCTTGCTACGAGTAAACAGATCTTGGTTGGTGATGGTATTCGGCCAAAAGATTCGGTGAATTTTTCTTAGGCATGTTGTGTGAAAAGAGGACAATTTCGACATTTCCTTCTCTGTAACTCTCCAGCATTCCGCACCATAGAGAAGCACAGAAAGCAAGACATGGAGTAACCTAAACCTAACCTAAATGACATGTGGAGCAGTGATAATGTTCTAATAGACCGTAAATTGTCTAAATAAATAACATGTCTTTTATGAAATCATAACTTGTAATTGTTCGTGCATCTTTTAAAATCTTGCCCTGGTCGACTTACTGCCTCTGAGAAGCATTTATTACAAATAAGGGAGGGAAACCTGAGGCCTGTAAACAGTAAATTAATATGAAATTAATATGAAATAAATATAAAGGTATGTTATCAGGCACTCGCAGGAAATAAAGAAGTAGAACACCAGACAACAGAAAAACAACAGACATGAGTGGTGATGCGTGATGCCATATGATGATGGATGGCATCCGCATGTCTGGTTTTGTGTAGTGTGTAGATGTGTTCAGTCAAAACAATGTTCATGCAACAATAACAGGGCAATCCACATAGGACGTCAGTAAACTCACGACGTATAAAGTCAATGAGTCTTGAAACAGCCGTTGACGTTTTTCTTCATTATTTATTGTGGACGCCACAGTGACAAAATGGTTACGCAAATGTGTAGGCACATCAAACAGTCATTATCACAGCAACATTCAATACAGCAATAGACGGTAGACAGCATTACAATGATGAGTCAGATGCATGTTATATTTCATAGTGCTGTAAATGTAGTCAGGTGGAAAACTCCATCCTTTTCTATAACAGCCAGGAGATAACCAGATGTATGAGATCAGTTCACTCTCCTTAGTTTGACTTCAGCAAGACAGACACGTCTGCCGAAGTATAAATAATGTCCTCAAAAATATCCTCTAGATAATAAAGGTTTTCTAAACCTAGTTCATTTAACAAAGTAGCAAGTAATGGTCCTTGGTACCTGCCTCAACCGATGCAGTACAATGCAGCGACATGTGAGCTGGGAAAAAACATCTCGTGACGACGACTTTCGCAGACAGGCTATGAATCGAAATCGCTCACGACCCAAAATCAATAGAGTTAATGAAAATGTTAATTTACCTTGCTTTCAAGAAATACAGAAATATCACGCCTCCCGGCATGTGCAAATACACTAGAGGTATTATCCCGAATAAACGAAATATCCATAAGAGGACTACACATCCCTGACAGAACAAAAATAGCGGAGATCCCCTCTTCAACGAGGCATCTCTTTCGCCATTCCAAATCGCTCACTCCCACTAGTGGTGGGCGGAAACCGATCGACCAAACAACAAGACAAGTCATGCGCAGTCCAGCGCAAAAATGACCACAGCTCAAAAGTTAACTGCATTCGATACTAACGCGAGAAGACAAATGCTTACCGAGAAAAGTGACTATAGATTTCAAGCAGTTGTTGCCCTTGCGTTATAAAACAGATATTGAAATAAAACGATGTTGCGAGAATTTATCACGCAACATATCACCACCTCCTCCCGATAAAAAAAAAAATGTGGAACATATTTTTTTTTCAATATCAAAGAGCAAGCGATAAGCGGCTCAAAACGCACGAATTATGCGCTGATAATTAATTAAATTGCCAAACAATAGGCTAATTATAGAGTGTCTGGTGAGGATATACCTCAACAGAAAAATAAATATGTCTCAAAAAATATTCACATCGGGGAGGTGTCACCAACACACATCACGTTAGCATGTAAACACAATATACGTATGCAAGTTACTATAATCATCATTAAACAGCATACTCTAATATTGTCTTTAAAAATGGATGTACAAATCTGATAGGAAAATTTAAATAGTACATTCTTTGACATGTAATGACATAAGTACATAGCAAAGTTAAACTACATGACGATCCAGGACATATGCTCTGGTATTCCGAGGGTAAGTACACAATCTAGAACTCGTAAGGTAAGTCCTCAGCTCAACAATGACATTCTGAGAAAGTACAAGCAATATAATGCTAATTAATAACTAATATGCTTCATAAGGTACAATACATTATTAATAATTGTGGCTGTTTAGTAAACTAACGGCCCTTATATTAACTACTCAGTCCTCCTCTATCATTTTAAAAAACGAACAGAAGAAGATGACAACAAAGCACGATAGTGTGTACATATAAAGTAAGTACAGATGTGCTAATCTATTGTAGAAATATAGGTGTGTTATGACTCTGTAATATATAGAAATATAGGACAGAAGTATTAGTTGGAGTCATGTGGGCATCTAGACAAAATGTCAGCCATCACATTATCCGCACCACGGATAGCTCGTACCGTGAAGTGAAAAGGTTGAAGAGCTATAGCATATCGAGTGGATCTCGAACTCTTCAAATTCTTAGTCTGAATAGCTGTAAGAGCTTTCTGATCAGTCTCTAGAATGAAATGTGCGCCCAGGAGGAATCTTTGTAGCTTTAGAATTGACCAAACCATCGCTAACAACTCACGGTCTAAAACCGAGTAGTTCCTCTCTGCCGCATTTAGTTTTCTAGAAATGTACATAACAGGATGCAGAGTATTTGCAGATTCTTGCATCAGTGCTGCTCCAATCCCAGTGGATGAAGCATCACTCCGAAGAACAAAAGTCCTATCAAGAGTAGGTAATCTTAAGATGGGAGGAGAAGAAAATATATTCTTGATTTGGTCTAATGAAGATTGGCATTCTCCAGACCAACGGACCAGATTAGGCGAACCTTTCTTCAACAATGTTGAGAGAGGTGCCATGATCGAAGATAAATTTGGAATAAATCTCCCATAAAATTGAATTAAACCTAAGAGACTCCTAACTTGTTTCTTCGTTTTAGGAACAGAGATGTTCAGTATTTTGGAAGTATTGTGGTCTTCTGTCTTCAAGAGACCATGACCAACACGATGACCCAGGAAAGAGATTTCACCAAAACCAACAAAAGCTTTAGAAGGTTTTGCTGTCAAATTATTCTCACGTAGAGTGGACAGTAAGTCATATAACCCTAAATAGTGATCTTCCCAGGTATCACTGAAGAGACAGATGTCATCTAAGTATGCGATGACATCCAAACGATGTGACAGAATTCGACGCATCATGCGAACGAAAGTGGCAGGGGCGTTCATGAGACCAAAAGGCATAACATTCCATTGAAATAGACCCCTAGGTGTAGAAAAAGCAGTAAGAGGTTTGGCATGCTCTGCTAAAGGCACTTGCCAATAACCTTTAGACAAGTCAAGTTTAGTGAAGAATCTAGAATTAGAAAGTCTAATCAGTAGATCTTCTAACAAAGGCATCGGTTCAGCGTCGAACTTTGTGACCTGATTCAATTTGCGATAATCAACGCAAATTCGTATGTTCTTATCCTTCTTCCGGACAATAACCATGGAAGAAGAATATGGTGAAGTCGATGGTTCAATTATATTTAATTGAATCATTTCATCCAATTCCTTTTCCACTTGCGACTGAAAGTGTATAGGAATAGGATACGGCCTAACCCTAATTGGATTATTGTCGGTAAGAATTATGTCATGTTCTATGACATCTGTGTGTCCAGGAATGTCAGTGAGAACATCCTGAAATGTTTGTAACATCGACAAGTCTCGTCGATGTTCGTCACCAGAAAGATTAGGAGAAACAGAAACGTTTTTCCAAGATTCCGTGGAATGTAATGGAACCACTGGAAGGGGAAGGTTGACATCAGAGAAGGTAGCTTCCTCATCCTGAATGACAGACAGGGATGAATAATGACCGTGAGGTGCAGGAGCATCATCCGTTGCCTGGAAAATAGGCAGCAAATAGTCCGGACGTTCGTGAAATTCCGAAAGCATGTTTATGTGGAAAGTTTTATGCTTTCCATCAATATCGACCACATAGTCAACATCGGAAATCCGAGAGACTATTGCATACGGACCTTTCCATGCAATAAGAAGTCTATTTTCCCTACTGGGGAGTAGGACGAATGCTTTGTCACCTGGACAAAGTTGTCGTAGACATCTATTCTTGTTAGCAAACTGCCTTGCCTTCTCTTTAGCAATTTCTGATGAAGCAGTTGCTAGCTTACATGCCTCAATGATCTTTTGTCTAAGAGCAATGACATACTCATATGAGGATTGAGTTTCATCGCTAATATCATCGGCAGTGATGAGATCGTGTAATAAAGACATAGGGCCGCGTGGACGCGCGCCAAAGACAAGTTCGAAGGGAGAAAATCCTGTGTGTTCATTAGGGACTTCTCTATAGGCAAAGAGAGCCGCGGGTAAAACCCTGTCCCAATCTTGAGGATGATCTTCAGTTATCTTACCAAGCAAAGTCTTGAGCGTTCTATTCAGACGCTCAACTAACCCATTAGACATAGGATGGTAGATACTACTGAGAGATCGTTCAATATGTAAGGTAGACATTACCTGTGACATAGTGTCAGATATGAGTTGAGTGCCATGGTCTGACAATATTTCTCTGGGGAACCCCAAGCGAGAAAATATCAACCAAAGAGCATCTGCGATATCTGTAGTAGATATGCTCTTAAGAGGAATAGCCTCTGGCCAACGTGTGCACATATCGACACATGTAAGGATAAACTGATGTCCTCTGGCCGACTTGACCTTAAAAGGGCCAATAATATCTATGGCCATTTTCTGAAACGGCCGAATAGGAATGTCAGCAGCCTGGATAGGCGCAGCATGTCGTGGTCCTCTAGATTTGACCTCCTGACATACCTTGCATGATCGGCAGTAAATACGAATGTCCTTATTGACAAAAGGCCAAAAGAAAGCCGCAAGGACTCTCGACTTCGTACGGGCAAAACCCATATGTCCAGCACATTGCGAGTCATGAGCATGTTGTAATATTTGGACTCTCATGCTCTTGGGAACAAGAATTTGCGAATGTGCCGACGTAGTCGAATCTTGTACCATACGTACAAGTACGCCGTTTCTCATTGCAATCCAAGATTTTCTATTTGTATCCTGATTCGGATCACCTTTCTTCGCAAGAACGAAGAATTTTTTTAAAGAAGGATCTTCTTCTTGCAATTTTATGAAAGAGTCACGAGTAATTACTAAGTGACTATCTTGGCTATCAACTTCATTATCACTATTCAGTGAAGTTTCGGGTGTTTGTAGAGCTTGTGCTCTTGTAACTACTGCATTTGTAGCTTGCATGTTATTATCTTCCCAAGCAGCAATCTGCTGTGGGGTACACTCCCTAACTCCGTGAATACGACCAATAATAAGGTCCGCAATAGGATTAGGTAAGAGACAAGCATGCACATCTCCAGTAAAGAAAGGAGTGGCAATGCGAATTACAGCAGTAGGATATTTTTCTAGAGTGCCGCCAAATGTGACACATTTAATAACCCTTCCTGTAGCACAAGATGGATCTACAAGCGATTGTCTAACACCAATAGTGGTGCATCCGGAATCGAAAAGTAGTGAGACCGGAGTATCATTAACAAGACCCTTATGTAGAATTAAAGAACCCCTCCCGTCATGCGCAACAGCAGCAGGAAGAGCGGGAAGTGGGTGACCACAACTCAAAGTAGTTATGGTACCCGGTTCGAATAAAGTACTGCATTGGGGGCATTTGTTTGCTCTTTCAAAGTCAAAAGCAGAACTAGTGACAGCGTCAAAGTTTTTACTATCAACAACATGATTACAGGCTCCCTCAGTTTCCTGTTGTACAGCATTAGCCTGCTGATATCTTTTTTTTTTGTGTTGAGATCTACCCCGACTATTATTACCTCTGAAGTTATCAGAGTTATTATTATCTCTGCAGTTATTATTGTCTCTATTGTAATTGTTATACTGGTTCGAATTCCAGTTTCCACGATTACTATCATGTTCACATTGATGCGAACATCTATTTGTTTGGTTCTGAGGTCTTCGGCAGGAATAACCTCTATTACCATATCCTCTTTTGAAATGCTTATAATTATTAGGGTGATAGTAACGACCACTATCAGGTTGTCTCCAATTCTTCGAAGAAGAATCACCATGAAATTGGTTTCCATGATTTTGACAGAAATTACCGCTGCCCTTTCTATCAAAATTTTGTTGGGATCTACGAGCAAAGTTTTGACCATACGGAGCTGCCGAAGCAACTGGTAAACCTTCTTTCACCTTAGAGTTACCCATGGTTATGTGTGGGTGCGCAGTTACGTATTGGCAACAGAAATCTTCCATTTCTTTTATTGTTTTAGGTTTACGTTCATGAAGGAAAGCAAGGAAAGACTCATTGACAGACGACATGACTTTGTCTCTAAGTATTAAGTCCATAAGTCCTTCATAAGTTTTTTCCGTCTTAGATAGTTCAACCCATCGTGGAAAGTAATGCGTATTCTTGCAATAAACTCGGAGAATTCAACTCCATTTTCAGGTAACATGTTTTTAAATTGTAGACGATAGCCGTCTTCGTTAAGCTGATATTTCTTTAACAAAGCGGCCCTGACAACCTCATAATTGCTCTTGTCAGGTTCATCCACCATATTTAATATACTTAGAGCTTTACCTGTCAGTATCCCTGATAACTGATAAACATATTTTGCTTTGTCTATGTTATGAGCTGTACATGCTTGTTCAAATCTGTCCAGATAGAACATTATGTCATCACTGGAAGGACTAAATGTTGGTAACTTAATCTTAAAAGTATCATTATTAGCCTTCCCAGAAGATGAACCCTTGTTTGAATCATTACCATTACTCATGCTCGTCAATTTCAATTTCTCCAACTCTAAAGCTAAGAGTTTTTCTTCATGTTCCATTTTTGCTTTCCTCTCATCAGACTCTCTTTGTAACTTCCTTTCTTCAGCTTGAGCCTGCATTTGAAGTCTTTCATTTTCAGCTTCTTTTTCAAGTCTTTTATTTTCAGCTTCTTTTTCAAGTCTTTTATTTTCAGCTTCTTTTTCAAGTCTTTTATTTTCAGCTTCTTTTTCAAGTCTTTTATTCTCAGCCTCTAGCTGTAGCTTTCTTTCCTCAGCTTCTGATTCCCTTTTTTGTTTTTCCATTTCCATTTGGAATCTCTTTTCATCCACCTGCATCTGCAGTTTCTTTTGTTCAGCTTCCATATGCAGTTTCTTTTGTTCAGCTTCCATTGCTTTATCATATCGAGCAGTTGCAAATTCTTCTAACTTATCACCAGTCTTCCCAAGCAATTTACCCTGCTCAATAAAGTGCTCAAATGTAGACATGTTGTCTAACATATGAGTCCAAAACCTGAAATAATTAACTAATTTATTTCAAACCTAAGTGTAACAAGTCTTAATTAAGCACTTGTATATTCACATCACATTATATTATCCCAGTCTCTGTGGGAAACAAGTCTCCAATCAAAGAACTTGTATATGAAATATCAGCACTCAAATCTTGATCATAAGTGCACTTCTCATTCAATAGTGCACGACACTATTCATCATTCATTTATCATCAGTATAGTAGTAACAGTGCATTAGCATAGCCCATTAACTAATTACTATAACTGTAAACAATGACTATGTAAACACATGCAGAATGTAAACATTGAAAATGTAAACAATACAAACAATGTAAACAATAACAATGTAAACAATAACAAAGATCAGCAACAATACAAAAACTTTCGCAGAAATCAACTAAAAATAAAGCAGAAATTAATGAAATATCACAAAAAATGTGACGATATCTGCGATAGAATTAAACAAAATACATGACACCACAGTGTATAAACAAAAATGTTGTATGAAACTAAATTATAGACAAGAGTAGGCTAACAAATACAAACAAATCACAACAAAACTAAAGAATGTGAAATAATAACGAAAACAATATTAAAACATGTCATCACAGCTAACATAAATAGCAACAGAAGTCGCTTAGCAAATTCCAGTATCGGAAATTTGCAAACCCTACAGAAAACGCTCACAATAGACGACCTCTATGACGTGGCATAATCTAACGGAGACACCACCCAACCGAGAACCCGCTGAAATATAAACATATAAATATACAAATAACATATAGACATATAACATATAGAATGAGATGATACACAGAAGACTCAGCAGAAGTATAAGGGCACAGTTTACATACAAACAGGCCACTTAACTTAAAGGCTTCCAATCGTAGAACAGCAGAAAAACGGATGTCAATCAACGTCCTAAAGAGCGAAGCTCCAACGATGATGGCACATCTGAACTGCTTCCACTGCTAACACGATGGTACAAGAGCTTCTGAAATACTGTGTGTTGAGTTGTTTCGGCACTTGACCTTCTAATCCAAAAGTAAGTTGATGGAAATCGGTACTTGGCCTTCTTCAGAAAACAACCCGTTTCAACCGGCACTTGACCTTCTCAAAAAACGACAGCACTGGAACCTTGACAGCAGCAACTTGCTTGACTTGCGTAAAAGATAACAGCAGTCCGAGTTATCCGGCAACATGTAACAACGCCGGGTACTGTCAAATTCTTGTTTCCGTCAAAAAGTTGAAATTTTGACTTTTACCGGGCAACGCCGAGTACTTTGAAAATTTTGAAGATGTTGACTGTATTGAAGAATGTTAATTTCTTGAAGGATGCTGATGAATTCTTGTTGAAAATGAAGTGGGTAAGGGACCCCGTGTTTGCTAGTACCAGAATCAAACCAGCTTATGGCCACCAAATGATGCGTGATGCCATATGATGATGGATGGCATCCGCATGTCTGGTTTTGTGTAGTGTGTAGATGTGTTCAGTCAAAACAATGTTCATGCAACAATAACAGGGCAATCCACATAGGACGTCAGTAAACTCACGACGTATAAAGTCAATGAGTCTTGAAACAGCCGTTGACGTTTTTCTTCATTATTTATTGTGGACGCCACAGTGACAAAATGGTTACGCAAATGTGTAGGCACATCAAACAGTCATTATCACAGCAACATTCAATACAGCAATAAACGGTAGACAGCATTACAATGATGAGTCAGATGCATGTTATATTTCATAGTGCTGTAAATGTAGTCAGGTGGAAAACTCCATCCTTTTCTATAACAGCCAGGAGATAACCAGATGTATGAGATCAGTTCACTCTCCTTAGTTTGACTTCAGCAAGACAGACACGTCTGCCGAAGTATAAATAATGTCCTCAAAATATCCTCTAGATAATAAAGGTTTTCTAAACCTAGTTCATTTAACAAAGTAGCAAGTAATGGTCCTTGGTACCTGCATCAACCGATGCAGTACAATGCAGCGACATGTGAGCTGGGAAAAAACATCTCGTGACGACGACTTTCGCAGACAGGCTATGAATCGAAATCGCTCACGACCCAAAATCAATAGAGTTAATGAAAATGTTAATTTACCTTGCTTTCAAGAAATACAGAAATATCACGCCTCCCGGCATGTGCAAATACACTAGAGGTATTATCCCGAATAAACGAAATATCCATAAGAGGACTACACATCCCTGACAGAACAAAAATAGCGGAGATCCCCTCTTCAACGAGGCATCTCTTTCGCCATTCCAAATCGCTCACTCCCACTAGTGGTGGGCGGAAACCGATCGACCAAACAACAAGACAAGTCATGCGCAGTCCAGCGCAAAAATGACCACAGCTCAAAAGTTAACTGCATTCGATACTAACGCGAGAAGACAAATGCTTACCGAGAAAAGTGACTATAGATTTCAAGCAGTTGTTGCCCTTGCGTTATAAAACAGATATTGAAATAAAACGATGTTGCGAGAATTTATCACGCAACAGTAAACAGTAAATTAATATGAAATTAATATGAAATAAATATAAAGGTATGTTATATTTATTTCATATTAATTTCATATTAATTTACTGTTTACAGGCCTCAGGTTTCCCTCCCTTATTTGTAATAAATGTTTGTACAATACCAAAC
Organism: Oreohelix idahoensis; assembly: GCA_024509875.1. Classification (NCBI taxonomy): domain Eukaryota; kingdom Metazoa; phylum Mollusca; class Gastropoda; order Stylommatophora; family Oreohelicidae; genus Oreohelix; species Oreohelix idahoensis. The sequence continues at coordinate 53,338 of JAMPIV010010245.1, forward strand.
CTACCCACTATCTTGTTCTCACTGTTCTAGTCTACTATCATTTACTGGACACAGTATTAAGGTCCTAAGGGTCTTGTTGGATTCGGCCTATACTGCTTGATAGAAATACAACAGAAGTGATTGCGTCATTAATAGGCTGCACTGCCCATGGAGGACTTCTGGTGTCGTGTATTGTGGTTCGCACTATTGACCTGCCATTGAAACATCATTTTTTGATGATGCGTAGATGGCAGAGCGGATAGTGTGATTCGCTTGCATGGCTAGGCGGGGTTGTCGCACGGAAGGTCCAGTGTTCAAATCCTGGGTAAGCCACTCATGTCTGTTGTTTTTCTGTTGTCTGGTGTTCTACTTCTTTATTTCCTGCGAGTGCCTGATAACATACCTTTATATTTATTTCATATTAATTTCATATTAATTTACTGTTTACAGGCCTCAGGTTTCCCTCCCTTATTTGTAATAAATGTTTGTACAATACCAAACCTACCCACTATCCTGTTCTCACTGTTCTAGTCTACTATCATTTACTGGACACAGTATTAAGGTCCTAAGGGTCTTGTTGGATTCGGCCTATACTGCTTGATAGAAATACAACAGAAGTGATTGCGTCATTAATAGGCTGAACTGCCCATGGAGGACTTCTGGTGTCGTGTATTGTGGTTCGCACTATTGACCTGCCATTGAAACATCATTTTTTGATGATGCGTAGATGGCAGAGCGGATAGTGTGATTCGCTTGCATGGCTAGGCGGGGTTGTCGCACGGAAGGTCCAGTGTTCAAATCCTGGGTAAGCCACTCATGTCTGTTGTTTTTCTGTTGTCTGGTGTTCTACTTCTTTATTTCCTGCGAGTGCCTGATAACATACCTTTATATTTATTTCATATTAATTTCATATTAATTTACTGCCTCTGAGAAGCCTTGGTCGACTTACTACTTCTGAGAACAACGTCTGAACTGTGACGAAATTCCAGTTCATGTACTGTTTATCAATCGTGTTGATAGCTTCTTTCCATAAACAAACTGTTCATGCACACCTTCATTTGCGCACTTTTTCTATTTTCGTGAGAGTACACATAAGGGGAAACAATACAATTGCATTGTTGTCTATGTTTCAACCACAGTTGCACCCCCTTAGCTGTGGTTGAAAGTTAATGCACTCCCTCGAAAATAGAAAAAAAGTGCGCAAATGACGGTGTGCAAAATGTGACTGACTGACCGACCGGCCGACCAAGCACTTACGGCGGCAATTATGTATTTTTATACATAAAACTGGGCTTTTTTTTCCCCATTAAATTAAAAGTGTGTAATTAAACATTTTCATATATATATATAATCTTCTTTGATCCTTCAAGGCAGTCAGTGGCCATCACACCTAATGGCGTCTTGTAAGGCAGCAACAACCTGCTTCCAATCTGCTCGATCGGCTGCCATCCTTCGTGCAGTACGCCAGATCTGATTAAGAGCTCTTTGCATCTCAGACTCCACAATTCTCCGCCAAGTTGATTTTGGTCGGCCATTCTTTCGAATTATTTCAAGGGTCCATAGCATAGCTGTTCTTGTGATGGCATTGAAGTCTCTTCTGGGTACGTGGTCAACTGTCGTGGGGAGAATAAAAAGACAAGAAAGGCAAAAGCATCCAAATTGTACTGCCAATTTAGTGCAGTGCAGAAGTAGTAGGACAGACAAACTCACAGGGTGTGAGGGTTGATTGGCATACAACAACCAACATAACGGGTTACTAAAAGACCTCGATTTTGGCTTTCACCTCCACGTTTGCTTTAGTTGTAGCCACCCACTCTCCCTATTTTTCCCGATAAGACAGATAGATAGGACAAATAAAAGAATGAGGAAACTGTGTTTCTGATATCTATATTTTGTATCGATTTAATAAAGATCAAACCGTTCAAATCAAAGGATACAAAAAACATATAGATCTATTAAGTTATCTAAAAAACGCAAAGAATACATTTGACCCAAAAAAGGATCACATATGACAAACAACACCAGGTTTTATAAAAGAGAAAAGAAAAAAATAGAACAAATAGTACACCCAGAGTCACGACACTGGACAGGGACAACACTTCCACATGAGGAACAAGTACAAAGAATTGTCTCTGGAGTTGGTTGGACGAGTTGGCAGAGAAGATTGAGCTTCCTCGAAGGTGAACAACCCAAACACTAAGTCTTATCCAGGTGTGAAATCCGCTGTGAAAATGTTTAGTATCCTGGCTCTCTGAAATAAGTCTGTTTCTGTCGGGGGTTTCCCTGACAAAGAATTAGGCTTGAGTAGGTTTGCCCTTCTTTGGTCGATTATTAACTGGTGAATGAAGTAGTCTGGCGTTGGGAATGAGAGAAAATTATATATATTTATATATAGAGGGGAGGTACCTGGCCTCCTACCAGGCGCGTCAACCGGGTGGTGGATGGTTGAATGGCCTCTAGATATAGAGGTTAACTGTGAATACTGAATAATCAGCCGTGAATCAAAACAAGTAGTTGTCACTGAAAGCGAGGTGGAATATTAGTGAGAGACAGCTGTCTGAATCAAACCACCTCTGAAGCTTTATGATGTTACAACCAGCGAGATGGAGGCTCTTTAATCTCTTTCCACCCCACTGCCTTGGCAATCCCCCGGGCTAGAGACGTAATCACAGGCCGAAGAACACACGGAGAAGAGAGCTGAAGATATAAATAAAAAGTATATGGAAGAGACAGATAATTTTTGAGCTGATAGCACGGGACAGGAGGTGGGGTAGTGTTTGTTGAAGGATCATACTTCTTAAGGAGCTACAGGGCATTGATTATTGCTATCAGTTAGAATTTACTAACAATGTTTACTTGTCGTGTTCATTGTTCCACTCTTTCTTTGCTTGTTCCTGTTGCCATGAGCACCACCTTCCCAATAGACTCAAACTGAATCAACTCTTTCTGATTGCGAAACTTTTTTGGCTACAGATTACCACAATCCGCATTTTCTGCGGTAATTTGAATACCAGTACATTCACATATAGAAATTTACGTAAAAAGCTGCCGCCATTGGTGTACGTTTGCAAAGAATTGTTTATTATAAACATCACATAGAAGAGCTGTTGAGACAATTACGTTAAAAATGTATGATACTAATTTACTTTACTTTTTACGGTACTTTTCCTCCACATCTTCAATCCAACTTGCAAGACTGGAAAGAAGATCTGGAGAAGAGAGGGAATGTCATCAGTAGTTCCTAAACAAAAACCACGGTGATATCACGAAAGGAAAGAAAGCATCAGATTATGCTGGGAGAACAGGTCCTTAAGCAGGTCAAGCACTTTAATTACCATAGAGGTGCCGTTTTTTTTTCTTAACCAGCGGCACTTGGGCTTTCAGCCCTTCGGCCCAATGACATGTCATTGCGAGGCTGGGGAGCCTGTGGACTTTCCTTCCAACCGGTCAGTAGCGTCGCTCCTTCCCATCCACAGAGGGTTTATCTCAGGACCCGTTCAGGTTATTCAGTCAAAATCCCGGTCGTTGACACTACTTCAAATGCTAACGCCCGGGCTTGAACCTTGAATACCTGGTCGCCAGGGCAATGTTGTAACCATTACACCAGCGCGACTCCCTAGAGCTGCCAAAGACTGGAAGTGAGGCATGATAGAAGAGTTGGCTACCCTAATAGTAGCTGCTAGGATACTTTTTCAGGCAATAAATCGAGATATATTTCATGTCTCATTCTGTCGCCCTCGATAACATTAATGGCTTTTCTTAAGCTTCTCATCACACAGGATGCGATTTTCCATTCCTTTGGTTAGGTTAGGGACCATGATTGACACTCATTGCTAAGGAATGGTAATTATAAACTATTTATCAGCTGTCGTTTAGTTTCTATATTGATAGTCTGATGTTTGAGCAGTGGCGACTGGTGGTAAGTTACTACAGCGCTCATTGATATATTGATATAATTTTGCTGTCAGGTCTTACATTTTCTGTAAAAAATGCTAACAATAATAATTAATAATTACTATATTGACAACCATTCCCAAAGTAATCGTCTTGACAAATTTCGCAGTCTCCATTTTCCTGACATCCAGGCTCAGCACAACGACATTGCATCTCACACAGTGGACCAAACCATCCAAAGTCACATCCTGAAACGATAAGTATCGATATATATACAATTCCACAACTATAAGTACCAGATCGAGTATTGGGCAAATGTGGAATTTACAAGTAAACCCGCAATTTTAATACAAGACTTTAAACTTTGGAATTATATCACAAGGAGTCAGAGAGGAATTTTAACAAAAGTTTTCCCAGGCAGGATTCATAGAACACCAGCCGTCAGAAGAATTAACTCATTTTTCCCAGACCAAGTCATAAGAGGAATTATACAAACAGTTTTCCCAGGCCAGGAATTTACAGAACACCAGCCGTCAGAGGAATTAACTCATATTTTCAGACCTAAGTGATTCGAACAGCATCTAGCTAAAGGGCTGTGTGTCCATTCTAAATCTGTGCAAGGAGAAGTGTGTATTCCCAAAATTTTGGGGTAAGTGTAAACAGTTTATTTCCTAATGTAAATTTTACAGGTTTCTTGCTAAGTGATTAATTCTTCTGAGAATATAACTTTCACCCCATTTAATCCTTATTTTAACTTGTTGAACTAATTGACTATTAAATTTGTTGTATGTTATTTTATACAAAAAATTATAGTTGATTCAGTTTATATGTACGAAAGCAAACGTAAGAGCCAGTTTTTCGTGATAAATACACACACACACACACACACATATATATATATATATATATATATATATATATATATATATATATATATATATATATATATATATATATACGAGTATATAGAGCCATTATTTATAAGAGGGCATTCATTGGATTACTCCAACTGGGGGCTTGAACGGGCCAGAACCATTGCATAAACCCTTCACAAAAGGCGTCGGACCAGATAATAAGTTAATACATTTGCTCAGCCCTTAAGCAGCGTTTGTTCTTGAATTCTGGGAATATCTTGTGGAGGCTCCCCTAAGGTAGAAACGCCATTCATCTTCTATCTATATCTTTGCCAAGAGTAATCTTGCGCGAAGATAGATACCTTTAACGACCTCATATTAGATACGCTTGCGTTGTGACCATTAGTGGACTACTACTGTGAAGCAAGGGGAGGCAATCCCGTGACAGGAAGCCAGCGCTATAAGTGGGAAGATAACATTAAGAGATAGGCAGGAGAGAGTCAATCAGAATTCACCACTAAGACAAGAGACAGAAGACGTTGGCGATCCATTACAGCCAACTTTCATTGTGAAGATGGCAGCTGATGATAATGATATTAAACAGAGCACAATTGACTTAACAGAAGTGTGGAAAACATCTCCAGCAATTTAAAATGGATGTTTTTTACATCGAAGTTTCCACATTCTGTAAGAACCTATAATTGCACTAATGCTGACATATTTACATAGAATTTTGGCTTCAAATTTCCGCAACCCCAACGACATTAATCCACTCACACTTTGCATGCATTTGTCCAGAACTACCAATTATCAGTACGATAACATGTTAATTTATGCAGTCAATGGACTGTACTTATCAAATTTATGTTGGTAGCATTTATCTAAATGGGCGTCATATGATATTGCTGCCTCCACAATAAAATCTGTTTTGTTCTGTCGATTGATTATTGTTAAATCAGGTTTTACTGCACGTGTTTTAAATGAAGTGTTACTGCTGCCGAAAAGTGATGGTTTAACTATTATCTCTTTATTTTTTGTTATGTCACTATTCTTACTATTTGAGAATTTCACTTTCTCGTAAATAATGTCTACAGCTCTATTGTGCCTTTGTTGGTATAAGGTTTGAAATTAGGTATATCCATTCAATAAATGTGACACTGTTTCGTATGGGTGGTTACATATTTTGCACTTTGTCGTGTATGACTGTGGGTAGTATACGTAGATGTAACAGATTTTAGCATTCAAGTAACTGTAACCTCGATCTCACAGCAAATGAAAGTATTTTATCACTTACTTTAACATTAGATAGATAGAAAGATGACAATGAATGGTTTACACATTTAATTTCGCGCACTATTCTTCCTTGTGACGATTTACGTTTTAGTTCACTTAGAATTAGGTTAAGTTTATGTGATTTAAACCCAGAATAAAAAGCATTTCCTAACTTGTATGTTAGACTCACATCTTCATCTACGTCTAAATGTACAGTGTAATGGCCACTGTCATCCACTTTAACACTCACTCCTTCACGCGCGCATTCTTCATTCAGTTCTACCCAAAACGATCTTGGCCAATTCACCTCCGATCTTATAGCTAGATGGTTTGTTTCGTTTAGCTCGTAACTAGCAAAGTTATTCCTATCTTCATGTACTTGGTCTATTTTACTCTTTTTTATATGTTTATCTAACGAGTTTATTGCTGCAGGTTTTACAAGACTATCGGTCACAATTTAGCATACTGATAAGGAATGAAATATGTCGAGAGTGGTATAATACGAAGGGGTTTGGTATGCCAAGGACACCCTTCGATTTGGGACAAACGAAATAGCTCCTTATGGATGATTCATTTAGCGCTAGCTATGTTTTAACGTATAATTTCATCTTCAATTTCTTTAAGATGTTTTTCTGAGAAATGTATGTTAGAAAAATAAAACTTGAGAAGACCGAAACACATATGGTTAATTAATGAAATCTTTGCTGACGTTGTGAGGGGAGGGGGGCACATAACATAATCAGAATCTTTATTCTCCAGAAAATACATTGATATGTACTGACATGATATAATAAAATGCAACAAGGCATATAGGAGAATCATTAGAATGTACATAAAGTACTTACTTACTTACTTAGTCGTTCCCCTTCTACCGTGAGGTGTAGAGGTTTGGAAGAGAGAGCGCCAGACTATCCTATCAGCTGTCTTCCTCCTGGCCTGGTTCCATTCTAGTCCTCGATCCTTCAAAGATTGTCTAATGTTGTCCTCCCAGCAGACTCTGGGTCGTCCTCGGGGTCTGGATCCTTGGCTCTTTGTTTCACATGCTTGTCGTGGTATCCGATCTTCTCCCATTCTGCAGACATGGCCAAACCATCTTAATTGGGACTGTTCTACTTGGGTCTGCAGGGGGTAGGATTTAAGACCTTGACGTATCGTCTGGTTGCGTACCATGTCTCTTCTTGTTACTTCAACCACCTTCCTCAGATACCTCATTTCTGAGGTTTGGATCTGGCTTTTGTGGGTTGTAGTCATTGCCCATGACTCGCATCCATATGTCCAGACTGGGACATAGGTGGAGCGGTATACAGCCATCTTCGTTTTCTTACCAACCTCTCTCTTGCTGAGGAATCCTCGATTTATGGCCTGAAAAAGTCTCCCAGCTGCTGCTTTTCGAGTGGCCAACTCTTCTTTGATGCCTCCCTTTCGGTCAATAATAGCTCCGAGATATTTAATGTGGTCTACCTGCTCCAGGACCCGCTCTCCCAGCTCAATCTGACGTCCTCTTTCTTCTCGTGATATCACCATGGATTTTTTTTTTTGAGCTGCTTATGACCATCCCTCTCTTCTCCATCTCTTCCTTCCAGACTTGCAGGTTGAATTGGAGATGTGCCTCTGATTTAGCAATCAGGGCAACATCATCAGCAAATGCCAGCTCTGAAATACAGACCTGTCTCATCTTCCAGTACCCCACTGAATACTTTCTTGTTCTCTCCTTACATGCCTTAATGACATCGTCCATGAGGAGTATGAAAAGGCAAGGTGACAGGATATCACCCTGTCTTACACCAGTGGTGGTCCTGAACTCTTCTGACTTATGGTTTGCTGTCCTCACATAATTTCTGCAAGACTTGTAGAAGCTCTGTAAAGCATGAATCAGAGGTGCTGGAATGTTCTTCCTTGCCAAACAATCCCAAAGTTTGCTCCAGGGGACCCTGTCAATGCCTTTTCCAGATCTATGAAACAAAGATGGATCTCACTCTTATACTCAAGGGCCTTTTCACTCAGTTGTCTGAGTGTGAAGATTAGGTCTTGAGTACTTCGGTTCGCTCGGAATCCGCACTGGACCTCATCCATTTGTGGCTCAGCTAGGCGTCGGAGTCTCTGCTCTAGGATTCTAGAGTAGATTTTACCAGGGACACTGAGAAGGGATATGCCTCTATGGTTTCCACACTGTCGATTGTCACCCTTTTTGAAAATTGGTGTTATGATGGCAATCTCCCAATCCTTTGGTATGGTCTTGTTGCACCACGCTGCCTTTAGAACCTTTAAGAGTAATAAGTCGCCTGATGCTCCCATGTACTTAACCATTTCTGGTGTTATCCCATCATGCCCTGCTGTTTTGCCCATCTTGATTTTCTCCAGTGCTGCCTTCAGTTCTTCCATCTTTATGTCATCTTCACCATCATTGGTTTTCTCTTCTGTGCTAGTGGTTATCATTTCTGATGCTTCACCATCCAGGAGTTCTGAGAAATATTCTATCCATCTTTCCATTACTTCCTTCGGGGCAGTAATATGTATATATATATATATATATATATATAATATATATATATATATATATATATAATATATATATATATATATATATATATATATATATATTATATATATATATATATATATATATATATATTATATATATAAGCAATAAATAATTTGTGTCATCTCTCGGTTAAAATAGGTCTCCAAATAAATGCCTCTAAAACTAAAGCTATGAACTTTTCTAACGAGACCTTTGATATCATCTTGAACGGGGAAAAACTACAGAAAGTTGAAAGTTTCAATTATTTAGGCAGTAAAATGACTCAGGATGGTGACACAACAAGAGAAATCCATACTAGATTGCTTTGGCAGCTAGCGCCTTCAATAGATTATCTAACATTTGGAAATTACGATCATTGAATATACATACCAAGCTTCGTCTGTTTAATTCAAATGTTATCTCAGTGTTAACATACGGCTGTGAGAGTTGGAAAATAACAAAATCATTGGAGAACAAGCTGAATACATTCGAGAACAAATGTCTTAGAAAACTCATGAACATCAGTTGGAAAGAATTCAAGACTAATCGACAAATAAGAGAAGACTCTAGCAGAAAATATGTCTCCGACTATATAAGGAAAAGACGATGGTCATATATCGGTCATGTCCTACGAATGCAAAACAACAGAATACCACTACAGGCGCTCACTTGGGTTCCTGAGGGTAAGAGGAAAAAAGGAAGACCAAAAGAAACACTCAGAAGAACAATAATAAGAGAAGGAAGAACGTTGGGCCTAAATAATGTGCAAGAGCTAAGAGGAGTGGCGTCACAACGAACAACCTGGAGAGCACTGGTTTCTGCCTTATGCGCCGTGTTTGGTGCTTAAAGAATTTATTATTATTATATAAGATATACCCGGCATTGTCCGAGTTAACAACAAGAGGTAAATGAACTTTTATAGCAGACAGACAGACGTTCTAAAATATTGATTAGATAGCCCAAGTAGCCCAAAATATCACCCGAACTAGCATAAAATATCACACATAGAAGCCCAAAATCGCCAAAAGTAACGCCCGAAATAGCCTAAAGTCGCGAAAAATATCGACTGAAGTACCCCAAAATATCGACCGAAATCACCCACAATATCGCCCTTAGTAACCAAACATCGCTCCATGTAGCCAAAAGTTGACCAAAATATCAACCAAAGTAGTCCTAAGTCGCCCAAAATATTGCCCGAAGTCGCCCAAAATATGGCCTGAAGTAGCCCAAAGTCGCTTAAAGTATCTCGCGTAGTAGCCCAAAAATCGCCTGAAGTAGCCCAAACTCGTATAAAATATCACCCAAAATCGCCAAAAAAAAATCGTCCGATGTATCCCAAAAATCGCCTGAAGTATCTCAAAGTATCGCCTAAAGTATCTGTGACGATATTCTCAATACAACAGCTAAATTAGATAATATTCTAGTGCATAAAGTCAAAAATAAGATAGAAAATAAAAATTGAGTCCAGCGTAGTATTCTCCTACGCCCGCCCGCACGTCGATTCTGATAAACCTAATAGCCGAATGAAAGATACTGTCTTTTCGAAAAATTCGTCCTTGAGATTAAATGTAACACTTTTGCAAGGTCAAGTCGAATCGCCAAGACGAGAGTGAAAGAATAAAAGAATAAAAGAGGGGAGGGATGGAAAGACAGAACCTAGAGAACGCCGTCTCGCGTTGAATTCACAAAAGCCAACTCGAGCAACATAGCCTTGGGCATTTTTCAAATTACGATACAAAACTAAAAAATGTTCGGCAATTGGTCATGTAAACAACCTTAGCTCTTATAAGGAATGACGTAATTCTAACGTACTACGGAAGATTCGTATTTATTTTGAAAATAGTTAGAAAAAGAATGGAACAGGTGGTAGTTTCTAGATTTGAAGACTAACATAGAAAAAATATGGAATTATGAACCATAATACATAGGGCCATAAAAATCATATATTCGGATGCCTTATGATGTCCTGAGCAATATGGTATCAGTTACCCACTAGTACAAAAAATACCCAAAATAATGGCAATAATATTATGTATGATAAGACGGACTGACGAGAAAAAAGATCACGCCTGCTTAATTTTTTTCATGACATACAAGGGGCTTGCAATAAGTCTTGGGCCTGACCATGAAGTACATGTCACAGAGAGCTGAAATTTTGTATAGTGTTTATTCCTTTTCAATATAGCCACCATCTGAATTGACACACTTCTGCCATCTCTGCTTGACCTTGAAAAGACCTTGGGAGTAAAACACCCTATTTTTTAAACTAAACCAGTCATCGCATGCCAGTATAACTTCTTCATCACTGTCAAAATGATTTCCTTTTAGCTGTTTTTTAAGATTTGGGAATAGAAAAAAGTCTGATGGAGCCAAATCTGGAGAATATGGTGGGTGTGGAAGAACTTTAATATTCAAATCGTTGGCTGCTAGCTGCACAAGCCGTGCTTTGTGAGAGGGCGCGTTGTCTTGAAGCAAAGGAAGATTGTGAGTGCGCGTTATCCCTCGTTTCCTGTTCACAACTTTTCTTAGTTTGGTGAGAAGATCTGCATAGTATTGTCCATTAACTGTGTTACCACGAGGCAGATAATCTTTCAACAGGACACATTTGGCGTCCCAAAAAACAGTCAGCGTCACTTTTCCTGCAGATGTCTGTGCTCTCGGTTTGACAGGTGTTGGGGAGCCCGGGGTTTTCCATTGCATGCGGGCAATTTTGGATTCGGGGTCATAATGGTGTACCCAAGTCTCTACTGTCACCATGGTCTCCAAAATGTTTTTGACTAACACTTATTGAGCAACTGTTGACAGCAATTTACCCTCGTTTGCTTCTGTTCACGTGTCAGCAGTCGTGGAACCCAGCGTGCACACACTTTACTCATGTTCAGTCTGTTGTGTAAAATTCTATAAACTGTTCTTTCATTCAGTTTTACTCTACTAGCTATCTCCACAATTGTCATTTTTCGATCCTGGTCAATGATTTTGTTCACTCTTGTTGCATTTTCATCGTTGCATTCTGAAGCTGGTCTACCAGATCTTGGCAGATCAGCAACATTTGAGCGGCCGCACTTAAACTGTTGACACCAGTTTTTTACCAAAGTATATGAAGGACAAGAATCACGAAACACTGGTTCCATCTCCCTGTGTATTTCTGTAGGTGTTTTTCTCTGAAACATCAGAAATTTTATCGCAGCTCTGGGCTTCTTCTTTTCCATTGTTTTGTCAAATCTTTGGATCAGCCTATCCGGTCAATATGGTACATTGCGCCGTGCACCGTAGCGGGAAAACCCATTGAAGAAACAAACGCGTACTTCACACATTCAGTGCAAATATGATGAACGTTAAATGTGCCAAGTTTCATTTTCCTCCTGTGAATCCTTCATGGTCAGGCCCAAGACTTATGTCAAGCCCATTGTATTTTGAAAAAAGCTTTGGGTAAATAGGACTAAAAGGTACCAAGATTTTGATTGGCTGTAGTTTAAAGGAAGGCGAGAGGGGATTGGTTAACCTAACATTAAAAATAGACTTGTAGTAGTAGACGTAGTATTTTGGGAATTGTTTTTTTAAAGTTCGATTTAAAATTCATAGTCATCTGCTTCTATTGGCCAGCTTAGTTGATATTGAGGAAAAATTGTTAGGCTAGGACGCCATTTCTTTAAAAAATCTTGCCACGAGACGATGAGAGCAGAAGTGTAATTCTAAATACAAATATTATAAACTTCTGGACAGGGCAGTGATAAACTGGGGCCAGATCTGCCAGTCATCGTTGTTTGTGTGTAATATTCATTGAAATTGTGGTAAGATTGAATTTATTAACCATTTTATTTAAAATAAAGTTTGAATGTGAGATACTAACATACGACTGTAAGTAAGTGAGTCGATGGCAGACTTAGGCAAAGCCTAGAGATTGATCCATCATAAGATAGCCTATCAGAGAGGTGTAGAACTACAAAATTATATATGATTGTCATCAAGGAGCATAACACCTATTCTGTTGTATGGAAAAAGATTACTGTTGGAATTGCAGAGGCATTGTAACCATTAGGGGAGAGGAATACTGGTATACATTGTCACTTCAAAATATAATGGTACAATAGGTTGTCATAAAGAGCTGACCCTATGCGTTTGTTTGTACTGTACCTATAATTAACTGTGGAATATTATTGTATACTTATTATAAAGAAGGATGCATAACCTTCTTATTTCAGGGGTTTTGTGGCCCTGACAGTCACATAAAACCAGGCTCGTGTGAATTGATTGATTCCTGACTTTGTTGCATAATTCGGGCACGTACTGGAGGCCATTGTCTTTTATGAAGTGAACCAGATGGTCCATCGAGCCTAGGACAAGACTTACCAGGGTTCTCCTTCGAAGTTAAGTGCCCGTTCGGCACCGAGAGTCTCAACCTCTATGAACCGCAGTTATTAGACCTAAAAACTGACATTATCAAATAAAAGAATTCCACCTGTGATACATGAAAATAAAATGAACGATAGGGAGTGATGATAATCAACAACCTACCATTTTACATATACCAGTATTATCCTTTTTAGAAAACTACACCTACACACTTTGATTCTATTAATACTTGTATTATGAACAGAAGATCCATTGTATAAATTGAATATCGTAAATAATTCCATTGATTTCACTTTTGATTGTCAATCCTGATTCAAACAAAATAGAGTCAGGATAATAAATTGAAAAAAAATTATTAACGTTACACAAAATTCAACTACTGACTTACTTAAGATAGTCTTTTAAAGTGTAGTGTGTATGTGATTGTTGTAGTACTGTTGTGTTGTGTTGGATAATAAAATACTTGTGTATATGTTTAGTTGGTTAATGCAACATTACACTACTTATACATAACCCTAGACACCAAACGTAGTCATCATCATCATACATTTTAGTCAAAAAATAAGTCTGAGTGAGATCATAAAGGTGGTAGCAGAAAGGTACCCTGTAACTTACCCTAATATTTATTATATTCACGGACCTTCACAGCTGACCTCACTCAGTACACTAAGAGTACATAACAACAACATTTCATAACATCAAATCCACCACATATATTGGGTAGCTCGATTCCGGGATTTTTAAATTCTTATAAAATATATTAGGGTCTCAGGTCCCGGAAATTTTAATTACCTGCTAAATAAAATTAAAAGTATTCTTTGTGGAATTAAAATAGTGTTTGAGCTATCGGTGCCTGTGGTTGTTCTTAGTCATATTAGAAATTCTTAGTTATAATTAGAAATTTGTCTAATTAGAAATTTTAAAAGGTTGCATAGTACAGAATGGCTGATCTGGCAAAGTTTCGATCTGCTGCTGTGCAGACTCCTAGAGAGATGGGCATGGATGGACCAGAGCTGGTCCCGTACGTAACCTCAGAATGTGACAAGTATATTGAAAGGGAAGATAGGAAGTTAGCGGAAGAAAGAAAATTACAGTTACAAATTGAGACTGACAAAGAAATTAAGAGGTTGCAGATTGAGGCTGACAAAGAGGCTTGGGCATTGGAGGCAGAAAGGGAGGCGGAGATTAAAAGGCTCCAATTTGAAGAGAAGAAATTAGAAGCAGAAAGAGAAGAAAAGAGATTAGCTGCAGAAAGAGAAAGAGAAGAAAAAAATGCTGAAAGGGAAGCAGAAGATAGGAGATTGCAGAGGGAGTACGAGTTACGACTAAGGGAGTTGGAATTACAAGGCCATGATCCTGAAAATGGTGCCAGCCCCTTTACCTCCGATGCCACTGCTAGTCAGGGAGCCTCAACCTCAGCTATGGGTTTTAATTTAGACCATTTTGTTGAGAAAGTCGATGACATAGAAAGTTTTCTGGGTAGATTTGAACTGTTGGCTACCACGTATGATTTAGAGAGAGAAAGGTGGAGCCTAAAGTTATCCCAGGGGCTTAGGGGAACAGCGTATGAAGTTTTTGCCAAAATGAGCCGGGATGATCAAGACAATTATGACATGTTAAAGCAGGCTCTTTTGTTAAGGTATGAAAAGAATGGAGAATTTTACAGGAAAAAATTTAGGAATGCAAGGCTACTGTCGGGTGAGACCTATCACCAGTTCTCTGCACGTTTAGAGACCTACTTGGAGAAATGGACTGCTCTGAGGAAAACCGAAGATCTTAAAGAAATGATCCTTATTGAGCATATGAGAGAGTCCATGGCTCCAACCTTGAGAAAGTTTCTCATGGAACAAGGTGCAGAGAGGCTGGGTGAGTTACTCAATGTCGCTGAGAGGTATCAGGCAGCCCAAGCAGAAGTAGCTGGCACAAAAAACAAACAGGTAGACAATTATAAGGCTCCTCAAATCTCTAACAGATTTGACAACAAAGATCAGAGAAACAAAGGTAAGCAACATTTTGATAGGCCACGAAATGATTATAGGAATAAAAACCCACAATTCAATGACAGAAAATATGAGGAAAGATAACCCTTTCATAAAGGTAGATTATATTGTAGATGGTGTAAAATGGACAACCATAACACCGAAAAGTGTGCTAGGAAACCTCCTAACTTCGCTGCAATGAAAACGGGGAGAAAGGGAGCCAGGGCCAACCCTACTAAACAGCAGGAACCGTATCATCCCTCAGTGTGTGAAGAAGTAATATGTAATGGAGTCACCATAAGGTGCTTGTATGATACTGGATTAGATTATGATTCCGTTGTGAGTTCTCACCTGGTGCAAGCAGATCAATACACCACAGAAACAGTGGAGATCCAAGCTGCAACCAAGGACGTAGCGACCATGACACTTCCCATCGCCAGGATAAATGTAAAAACGCGATATGTGGAAGGAATCATCAAAGCAGCAGTGATAAATGAACCAATCTACCCTCTGATATTGGGGTGTAGATATGTCTTCTTGGGGAATCCCAAGAGACCTGTGATCATGGCAACAGTGCAGACCAGATCACAGTCTAAAAAGGAGGAGGAAAATCCAATAAATACCCATTTAGATGAGATGAGGAAGGCGCAGGCTGTGGATAAGACCCTCAAGCCTTGTTTTAAGAAATTGCCCAAATGTCATACACCTCCAGGCAAGGGAGACTTCTATATGAAAAACAAAGTGTTATATAGGAAGGCCGGAACTAGATCCACGGGTCACGGACAGTTGGTTCTTCCAAGGGCATATAGGGCAGATGTAATAAGGAGATTACATGTTGGAAAAGATGGGGACCACGAGAAAGTAGGTACCATCTGCCAAAACGTTGCTCAAAATTATTATTGGCCAGATGTAATGGTCATCGTTGAAAATTTTGTAGAAGCATGTGGCATAATGCATGAGGGAACACCCACACGTGGGAAAACTGTTCAGGACCTAGACACGCCACGGGGCAAACTTAGGCCTGAAAATAAAAATAAATTTAATAATGTAGACAAAGTGGAATGGGAACCCCCTTTTCACACACAGTCTTCACTTGAATGTATTAATATGGCAACTCTGTGTCGAGGGCCAAAATTGGTTGTATCCCAGAATAAGCCGACAATCCCTCGGTCGGAATTATGTGAACTGGGTGAAGATAAAAAAGAGAGAAGATCTCTCACAAGGAAATTAAAGTGGAAAGAAAACCCCAAGAAAAGAATTGGTAGTGGACGATTTGTGAGTGATGATAAAAGGCAAAAACGTCCTCACTATAAGGCTTCCAATGTAAAGGACCTGAAAGGTGCCAAGAAAAATAAGCATGTAAAATTAAAAGTCCATATGTAACCTTGTTAAGGACGTGGACTGATGATAAGGCAGAAGAAAATATCACCTCATCATATCAATATGTGAACGAGCTGACCACTCGTCTTAAAACTGGCTGGAAACTTGCTAATGATAATTTGAGACAAGCCAGGAAAAAACATGCTGTCTATTATAATAAGAAGGCGAAGGATAGAGATTTAGCTGTGGGAGAGAAGGTCCTCCTTCTATTACCAGGCAGTAGTAATAAGTTGCAGATTGGATGGCAAGGTCCATATACAGTTCTAGAGAAGGTTCTAGAACAAATTATAAGATAGATTTTTTTTCCCTTAACCAG
Organism: Oreohelix idahoensis; assembly: GCA_024509875.1. Lineage (NCBI taxonomy): Eukaryota > Metazoa > Mollusca > Gastropoda > Stylommatophora > Oreohelicidae > Oreohelix > Oreohelix idahoensis. The sequence continues at coordinate 69,886 of JAMPIV010010245.1, forward strand.
CGGCACTTGGGCTTTCAGCCCTTCGATCCAATGACATGTCATTGCGAAGCTGGGGAACCTGAGGACTTTCCTTCCAACCCGGTCAGGAGCTTCGCTCCTTCCCATCCACAGAGGGTTTATCACAGGAGCCGTCCAGGTCATTCAGTCAAATTTCCGGCTGTAAATATTTCTTCAAACTCTGACGCCCGGGTTTGAACCATGAACACCTGGTCGCCAGTACAACGCCGAAGCCATTACACCAGCGCGGCTCCCATAAGATAGATAAAAATGGGAAAGAGAAAATCTATCATGTGAATCTCCTGAAAAAATATCTGGAAAGAGAAAATCAGGACGAGACACACTTACTAACCTTGTCCATCGCAACGGGAATGAAAAACGAACCACTCACCTCTCATGAATATCTGCTACATCCCTGTGAGACAGCCGCACAGGTAAAAATCAGAAAACACTTAACAAAAAATCAGAGGGAGAGAGTTCAAAAGGTTTTGGATGAACATGCAGATGTGTTAACGGACAAACCGGGGCATACGAATTTATTGTAATATGATATGAAACTTGTAGACCCAACACCAATCTGTATGAGAGCCTATACAATCCCGTTTGCAAAGGAGACAGCTTTAAAGGAAGAGATAGAGTATTTGTTGAAAGAAGGAATTATTTCACACAGTGAATCCCCGTACAGTTCTAGTGTAGTTCTGTTGAGAAGACCCTCTGGGGAACACAGACTGTGTATAGATTACAGGAAACTGAATGCTGTCACAGAAGGTCAGGTTGATCCATTACCTGATACAAATCAGCTGTTTGCTAGGCTGAACAAAGCTAAATATTTCTCTAAGGTGGATCTGAGCTAAGGCTATTATCAGATTCCAGTAAAACCTGAGGTTAGACCGTATTTAGCCTTTAGCACCTCGGATGGACATTATGAATTCAACATGTTGCCTTTTGGGTTGAAAAATGCTCCGAGTGTGTTCTCTAGAATGATGCGAAAATTGTTGGATCCCCTGAATAATCCATGTATCACGAATTTCATGGATGATATTCTCATTGCTACAGAAACATTTGAGGAACACATTAACTCTCTGAATATGTTGTTGGATAGACTCAGGGAGGCAAACTTGACGGCTAGACCGACCAAATGTTGTATTGGATGTAAAGAGTTGGAATTCTTGAGACACACAGTATCTCAGGGAAGCATGATCCCTGACCCCAAGAACTTGGAGAAATTGAAGAAAGCTCCGAGACCACAGACAAAAAAATATGTGAGATCTTTTGTCTCGTTGTGTGGTTTTTACCAGAAATATATTAAAAATTGTAACTCGATATGTGCACCACTGACGGATTTAACGCGCAAAGGAAATCCTGATAGAATTACTTGGTCCGCGCAGTGTGAATCGGCCTACCAAGAGTTAAAAGAAAAACTCACAAGCAAGCCTATATTGAAATTGCCCGACTTGAGTCAAGAGTTTGTTGTGAGGACGGACGCGAGTAACGTCGGATTAGGGGCAGCCCTATTACAAAGATCAAATTCACTTGATGGGGAATTAACCCCAGTTGCTTATGCTAGCCGTAAGCTGAACACAGCGGAACAAAAATATTCAACTAGTGAAAAGGAATGTCTGGCTTTGATATGGGCGATAAAAAAGTTCCAAATCTATCTCTATTTAAAGACAGTGCCCTCTTAAATTTATAAAGGACAAGCAAGGCAAATTGCTTACTGCCCCGAAGGAAGTAATGGAAAGATGGAAAGAATATTTCTCAGAACTCATTGATGGTGAGCAAGGTAGAGCATCAGAAATGATAACCACTAGCACATAAGAGGATACAAATGGTGATGAAGATGATATAAAGATGGAAGAACTGAAGGCAGCCCTGGAGAAAATCAAGATGGGCAAAGCAGCAGGGAATGATGGTATAACACCAGAAATGGTTAAGTACATGGGAGCATCAGGCGACCTATTACTCCTAAGGGTCCTACAGGCAGCATGATGCAACAAGGCCATACCAAAGGATTGGGAGATTGCCATCATAACACCGATTTTCAAAAAGGGTGATAATCGACAATGTGGAAACCACAGAGGCATATCCCTTCTCAGTGTCCCTGGTAAAATCTACTCTAGAATCCTAGAGCAGAGATTCCGATGCCTAGCTGAGCCACAGTTTGATGAAGCCCAGTGCGGATTCCGAGCAAACCGAAGTACTCAAGACCTAATCTTCACACTCAGGCAGCTGAGTGAAAAGGCCCTTGAGTACAAGAGTGAGATCCATCTGTGTTTCATAGATCTGGAAAAGGCGTTTGACAGGGTCCCCTGGAGCAAACTTTGGGACTGTTTGGCAAGGAAGAACATTCCAGCACCTCTGATTCATGCTATACAGAGCTTCTACAAGTCTTGCAGAAATTATGTGAGGACAGCAAACTATAAGTCAGAAGAGTTCAGGACCACCACTGGTGTAAGACAAGGCGATATCCTGTCACCTTGTCTTTTCATACTCCTCATGGACGATGTCATCAAGGCATGTAAGGAGAGAACAAGAAAGTATTCAGTGGGGTACTGGAAGATGAGACAGGTCTGTATTTCAGAGCTAGCATTTGCTGATGATGTTGTCCTGATTGCTAAATCAGAGACACATCTCCAATCCAACCTGCAAGTCCTGAAGTAAGAGCTGGAGAAGAGAGGGATGGTCATAAGCAGCTCTAAAACAAAATCCATGGTGATATCACGAGAAGAAAGAAAACATCAGATTAAGTTGGGAAAACAGGTCCTGGATCAGGTCGACCACTTTAAATATGTCGGAGCTATTATAGACCGAAAGGGGGGCATCAAAGAAGAGTTGGCCACTCGAAAAGCAGCGGCTGGGAGACTTTATCAGGCCATAAATCGAGGATTCCTCAGCAAGAAAGAGGTTGGTAAGAAAACGAAGATGGTTGTATACCGCTCCACCTATGTTCCCAGTCTTGACATATGGATGCGAGTCATGGGCAATAACTACAACCCACAAAAGCCAGATCTAAACCTCAGAAATGAGGTATCTGAGGAAGGTGGTTGAAGTAACAAGAAGAGACATGGTCCGCAACCAGACGATACGCCAAGGCCTAAAATTCCACCCGCTACAGACCCAAATAGAACAGTCCCAACTAAGATGGTTTGGTCATGTCTGCAGAATGGGAGAAGATCGGCTACCACGACAGGCATGGGAAACAAAGAGCCAGGGATCCAGACCTCCAGGACGACCCAGAGTCCGCGGGGAGGACAACATTAGACAATCTTAGTAGGACCGAGGACTAGAATGGAACCAGGCCAGGAAGAAGACAGCTGATAGAATAGTCTGGCGCTCTCTCTTCCAAACCTCTATTCTACACCTCACGGTAGACGGGGAACGACTAAGTAAGTAAGTATCTATCTCTATGGTAGGTCATTTAGGATTCAAACAGATCATAAACCACTTGTATTTCTGTCGCAAGCAAGACATGAAAATGCTAGACTAATACTTTGGTCTTTGCTCTTACAGCCATACCAATTTATCATAGAATATATCCCCGGGTCGGAGAGTGTAGGTGAGACTTTTTAAGTAGACACCCATACGACGAAAATCAGAGTAGTCACCTGGCATAATGATTTAAATTTATCTATGTGTATTTCGAATTCTGAACTGACATCATGTAGTCTGTTCTAAAGTGGGGAGATATGTGACGATATTCTCAATACAATAGCTAAATTAGATAATATTCTAGTGCATAAAGTCAAAAATAAGATAGAAAATAAAAATTGAGTCCAGCGTAGTATTCTCCTACGCCCGCCCGCATGTCGATTCTGATAAACCTAATAGCCGAATGAAAGATACTGTCTTTTCGAAAAATTCGTCCTTGAGATTAAATGTAACACTTTTTCAAGGTCAAGTCGAATTGCCAAGACAAGAGTGAAAGAATAAAAGAATAAAAGAGGGGAGAGATGGAAAGACAGAACCTAGAGAATGCCGTCTCGCGTTGAATTCACAAAAGCCAACTCGAGCAACATAGCCTTGGGCATTTTTCAAATTACGATACAAAACTAAAAAATGTTCGGCAATTGGTCATGTAAACAACCTTAGCTCTTATAAGGAATGACGTAATTCTAACGTACCACGGAAGATTCGTATTTATTTTGAAAATAGTTAGAACAAGAATGGAACAGGTGGTAGTTTCTAGATTTGAAGACTAACATAGAAAAAATATGGAATTATGAACCATAATACATAGGGCCATAAAAATCATATATTCGGATGCCTTATGATGTCCTGAGCAATATGGTATCAGTTACCCACTAGTACAAAAAATACCCAAAATAATGGCAATAATATTATGAATGATAAGACGGACTGACGAGAAAAAAGATCACGCCTGATTAATTTTTTTCATGACATATTTTGAAAAAAGCTTTGGGTAAATAGGACTAAAAGGTACCAAGATGTTGATTGGCTGTAGTTTAAAGGAAGGCGAGAAGGGATTGGTTAACCTAACACTAAAAATATACTTGTAGTAGTAGACGTAGTATTTTGGGAATTTTTTTTTAAAGTTCGATTTAAAATTCATAGTCGTCTGCTTCTATTGGCCAGCTTAGTTGATGTTGAGGAAAAATTGTTAGGCTAGGACGCCATTTCTTTAAAAAATCTTGCCACGAGACGATGAGAGCAGAAGTGTAATTCTAAATACAAATATTATAAACTTCTGGACAGGGCAGTGATAAATTGGGGCCAGATCTGCCAGTGATCGTTGTTTGCGTGTACTATTCATTGAAATTGTGGTAAGATTGAATTTATTAACCATTTTATTTAAAATAAAGTTTGAATGTGAGATACTAACATACGACTGTAAGTACGTGAGTCGATGGCAGACTTAAGCAAAGCCTAGAGATTGATCCATCATATGATAGCCTATCAGAGAGGTGTAGAACTACAAAATTATATATGATTGTCATCAAGGAGCATAACACCTATTCTGTTGTATGGAAAAAGATTACTGTTGGAATTGCAGAGGCGTTGTAACCATTAGGCGAGAGGAATACTGGTATACATTGTCACTTCAAAATATAATGGTACAATAGGTTGTCATAAAGAGCTGACCCTATGCGTTTGTTTGTACTGTACCTATAATTAACTGTGGAATATTATTGTATACTTATTATAAAGAAGGATGCATAACCTTCTTATTTCAGGGGTTTTGTGGCCCTGACAGTCACATAAAACCTGGCTCGTGGGAATTGATTGATTCCTGACTTTGTTGCATAATTCGGGCACGTACTGGGGGCCATTGTCTTTTATGAAGTGAACCAGATGGTCCATCGAGCCTAGGACAAGACTTACCAGGGTTCTCCTTCAAAGTTAAGTGCCCGTTCGGAACCGAGAGTCTCAACCTCTATGAACCGCAGTTATTAGACCTAAAAACCGATATTATCAAATAAAAGAATTCCACCTGTGATATGAAAATAAAATGAACAATAGGGAGTGATGATAATCAACAACCTACCATTTTACATATACCAGTATTATCCTATTTAGAAAACTACACCTACACACTTTGATTCTATTAATACTTGTATTATGAACAGAAGATCCATTTTATAAATTGAATATCGTAAATAATTCCATTGATTTCACTTTTGATTGTCAATCCTGATTCAAACAAAATAGAGTCAGGATAATAAATTGAAAAAAATTATTAACGTTACACAAAATTCAACCACTGACTTACTTAAGATAGTCTTTTAAAGTGTAGTGTGTATGTGATTGTTGTAGTACTGTTGTGTTGTGTTGGATAATAAAATGCTTGTGTATATGTTTAGTTGGTTAATGCAACATTACACTACTTATACATAACCCTAGACACCAAACGTAGTCATCATCATCATACATTTTAGTCAAAGAATAAGTCTGAGTGAGATCATAAAGGTGGTAGTAGAAAGGTACCCTGTAACTTACCCTAATATTTATTATATTCAGGGACCTTCACAGCTGACCTCACTCAGTACACTAAGAGTACATAACAACAACATTTCATAATATCAAATCCACCACAGTATCAAAAAACGTGCAGGCAGAATATACCTTGGGCAGCCAGAGAATCAAAGGAAGAAGTTAGAAGAAAATCACACGCAAAAAGTTGTGAATTAATCTACACGGTAAAACATAAGATAACGACAGCCCCTCTTTATAAGAAGACAAAACTTGGAGAATCTGGTATCAAATGATAAGTTCAAATCAGAGAAGAAGAGAAAGACAGAGTGAAAAGTATTAGAGTTGTCTTCAGGTCTTTCATAACAAGTCTCACTTCGAGTCTCATTTCTCTTAGCACAAGTCCCAAGTCAAGATTTAAGTCTCTTAGTAAAAATCTCAATTCTCAAGTCGAGTCTCAAGTCCCTAATAAAAGGTTTCAAGTCGAGTCTTAAAGGAAAAATTTTTTTTTAAATCTTAAACTTTAAAAAAAAATTTTTATTTGAACGATTACGTTTGTTATGCTTGTCTTCCTTAGTATGCCTAATTATTGGTAAGTGTCTGGTTTTTGAAGTGTATAATTCACATAAGGGTTACCTGTTATCTTCGCTGAACCCTGCTGTGTAAGTCATTCAGGTATATATTCAAACTTCGACTTAAGCGTGTGGATTTTAATGAGGTTTAAAATGTTTTTTTTTTGAGCTGGAAGTGTTCATATGATGTAAATAATATATGAGCGCAAACGGCATATTTCGACAGATAACATATACTGTTTTCTTAACTAGGGTGGGGAGATTAAAACGAATTTAAGACACCTTCTGTTGGCATTAGTAATGTGGATGTCTAAACAGCTTTACAATGAATACTTGTTGGAAGAATGAAAAATGAAACAAAGAATCTTGAGCGAAAGAGATATATATATATATATATATATATATATATATATATATATATATATATATATATATATATATATATATATATATATATATATATATATATATATATATATATTTGAAGACCATCAGTAGATACTCTGAAGTGTGGCCATTGTTGGACCATCACTGAATAGCAAGGGGGATAAATCTCATGACAGTGCTGTATGTGCTATTGATACAGTTTGTTCACGGCTTATGTGATACAGTATATTTCTGTAGATACAGTGTTTTGTCAAGGTTATTCAAATTTTATGTCGCCTGTATCACTGTACCTTCTACTAGACTTAACAAGTTATCAAGCTATTCATCCGCTGTTTGTGAATATTTGTTCTCATTGTCACATCAGAATACAACAAAGTCATCCGTTGTAATTATGACCTGGAACACTTAAAATAATCTACAGTCAATTTACATCGACTTGTTGGGACATTTTGAAATAGAAAAAGGTAAAGGATCCCGTTATATGCCCATTGAGGCAGATTGGGAATATGGTTTTAGGCCCATGTTGGTGCACTGGCTTCCTAGCTCGGTGGTCCATGGTTCGATCCCCAGTGTCGCAGCTCTGGTGAGGTTGAGTGTAACAGATGAAGTTTGGTGATAAAGAATTAGGCTCTCAAAGACAATGGCTCGTTGAATGAGAACCTACTTAAGATAGTGAAGATGAGTAGGGAGTTTGAGCACTAACAGTTCGAGCGCTAAACTCGAAGAAATTCTGAGAATGAACCCGGGTTCCCTAGCGACAGTCTCTCTTCTCTGTATCTTGATAAAGATTATTAAAGATAGCCCCCACTCCCCAAACTATATAGGAAGAATAGTTAATAGATGCACAAACGACAGCATGTGAATAACGTGACCACGAGTGCAGTAAGTATACGACACTAAATGCTTCCCTTTATTGTACAACAATTAATTAAAGTAGAACACGTATAAAAAGAATAATACAAAGCACATAAATAAATAGTGATGATATACTATAATACTTAACTAAGTTACGGAATAGACCCACTCTTAACTAAACAAACTTAATGTGTGTGTGTGTGTCTAGTGTTCCTTCTAATTAATGTTGGGAGCTCGGTTGCGTGCTGGTTGGAATTCCACGTAATGTGACGACCAGTGTGCTATTGTTCTATTTACTGGTACAATGTTGCAAACTGAAACAGCTCCACATATATTAACCGACTTGAGTGTGGCATGGGTGTGATAGTCGTAAAGTACGGGTCACTCTTCTTCAACGTTATCCTCATCACACAGCATTTCATTGTCGTTTGGTCACACACAACCCTCCCAGCGCTCGACCTGCCCAAACATGATTGGCGCGAACAAACGTTACCAGGCACGGAAAAAATCTCGATCGCTCGAAGACAAAGAAAGAGACGCTAGCACAGCGCCATTCGAGATAAAGCCTTCAAGTGACCGGTTGTACACTCCCGACAGCTATTTTAAACCATGAATTTATTTTCACTAGTGTTTAGTTTGCTGCGTGCAAAATTCCATTGCAGAAGGTTAGTGTAACCATTTTATTTACTGCATATAATATGTACATAATTTTTGAGTAATCGTTTTATTTAAATTTATTTACGGAAAGCAAGTTGTGTGAAGTATTGAGGGACAGAATTTTACATTTCATTTAATGACTCATGTAGTTTTTTTTTAAAATCATTACTACCATCAGTACTCTGCCATTGGCAACACTATCAGCCCAGAAGGTATAACAACATAGATTAATGTGCGTTGATGCAGCAATCACATGCGCGAATGAAAGGTGGATGGCTGGTATTCCTAGGGTAGAAGAAAGCGTGCTGGAATGAGTGGGAAATTTATAGTATTTTTTATTACAATACTTATGAGGCCGCTCAATGTGTCTTCAGACCCTGAGCAAGGTAGAGCTTCGTCTCCTGACCTAGGTGCTTGTCTGAAATAGGAAACTTCAGTCAACAGGATCTTGTACTTGGCCGCCTACTGAAGTGTTTATTAGTGTGGTGTCCCAACCTGGTGGTGACAGTACAGGGTACATAGTCAAATTCTTGAAGTCATCGTGACGGCATCAATACCTCATAACGGTGACCAACAATCCTGTATGGTAACTTAAATACTTACAGGGGTATCCCTCAGTGGATGCATACACAGTTCTCAACACCTGGGTATATCTACATATCACTGTCGCATAATGAGTTTTACTTTTATAGTGATGATATAAGTAAGGAAGATGTGTAGAAAGCACATAGACCTTTAGACACTAGTTTTCACAGAGGTGAGCTAGTGTTGAGGGAAAGAGTTTAACAGAAGGGCACAGGTTGGTGTCAGTGATTCTCTCACCTTTTAGACTACCAACTCGTGTATTTTTCTGGCGACGACTAACTCTTTCTTACTCAAATCATTTTGAAGATGAACTAGTAGTAACAGGTAATACAATGAGGGTTGAGTGTGTTTTTACTGAACAGAACATACAATCTACTAAGTCAAACTCAGAAAGATGGTGAGTTAAAGAATATACATAATTACTTTAATTACAGTGGAAAATAAAATCAATGTTGACATGTACTTTGAAAAAAAAGAAATACTAGGACATTTTAAAAAAAAAGACAGTTATGATATTACTTATTCAAGGATTTAGAATACTGTCAGTGTCTTTGGTTCAGATAAGAATAAGAGGCTATTGTCTTCACTGACGAAAGTTTATTCCTATGGCTATTTCTTGGAAAAGTGAATTCTGACTGGTCTGGGTTTTAAGTAGACTTATCTGCTTGGACTTCTCCTGGGCGTCTCAGTAGGTAGAAATTACCAACTGGATAATTTGCTGCAGTGGAACTACAGTCCAAGAGATGACTAGGCTTTTTGTTAACCTGGTTGTGAAGTTGAGTTATGATGTTCAGGTGCTGACGAGGTGTTGAATGCTTATATGCTGTAGACTGCTCATGGTTGCTGACTTGTGATCACCGCTAGAGACGTAAGCACTAGTTCTCTCTGTAGCATAGAGCAACTCGGCGGTTTACTCGCAACAATTTACATCAATCAAAATCCAGAAACTGGCTAGGATTCTGCAACTGCACTGTGGAAGATAATACAGGTAATCAATCTTCTGTTTTTATACAGATATATTAACTACAGCCACTCTGGACATTTCGTCTCAGAATGGTGCCTAATAATATATTTACCTGAACCGTAATGTCAGTCTTTTCCTTAAAGGCGACTGTCCATTTGTTTACAAATTCATGTCTAGCAGTAGTCTCACAATCAGGTCGGGTCAGTCAGGTCAACCTTTGTTATAAGCAGACGCCTGGCCGTGTGCGTCCATGCGTGACTGCATTGGAGGAATGATATTTCATTCAATCGTCCATTGAACAACATGGTGGTTCTCTCGTTCACAACAGCTTTCTTCATCACATTCCCAATATAACTAGCCTGTAGGCTGGATATTACCAAACTAAAGAAGACAAAAATTAAACAGTCATTCACTGACACCCTAGAAGACCGTCTCAAATCTATCTCGTTAGACGGCCAAAGTGCGGAAACAAATTAGACAGCCCTAAGCGAGCAGATCTACAACACTGCTACAGAGGTCCTTGGTCCCGCCATCAAGAAACAAAATGACTGGTTTGATGAGAACTCAGATGATATAAAGAAGATGTTGGCTGAGAAACACCATCTCCATAAAGCATATTTAAATGATCCAAAATCTACATCCAAGAAAGACGCTTTCAACAACATGCGTAGAATCGTCCAACATAAACTACGCCAGATGCGGGATTCATGGCTGGGTAATAAAGCAGATGAGCTCCAAGGCTTTGCTGACAGCCATGACTTGAAAAATTTTTACCATGCACTCAAAGCGGTCTATGGTCCAACATCATCAGGATCATTTCCCCTCCTTAATGCAGATGGAAAAACACTAATTACAGACAAAGAAAAAATTCTCCAACGCTGGGTCGAACACTTTAATAATATTCTGAACCAGCCATCATCTATTAACGATGAAGCCATCAACCGACTGCCCCAAATTCCTATAAATGAAGCACTAGATGATATACCGACTTTTAAGGAGACCCAAAAAGCGATTCGTCAACTTTCTAGTGGAAAGGCCCCAGGCTCCGATTCAATTCCTGTTGAGGTCTATAAAGATGGCGGTACAGTTCTGATACAGAAACTTCACATGATCTTCCAGCAAATGTGGCAGAGTGAAATCATCCCACACAATCTCAAGGATGCGTCAATTATACATCTTTATAAACGTAAAGGTAATCGCCAAGACTGTAACAATCATCGAGGCATCTCACTACTATCAATCGCTGGGAAGATATTTGCCAGAATCCTTCTTAATCGCCTTACGGCTCATCTTGACAAAGGTCTTCTACCTGAAAGTCAGTGTGGATTCCGGAAAGAACGTGGAACCACCGATATGGTGTTCGCTGCAAGACAGCTTCAAGAAAAATGCCAAGATCAGCACTGTGACCTGTACACAGCTTTCATCGACTTGACAAAGGCGTTCGACACGGTCAGTAGAGAGGGTCTATGGAAGATCATGGCAAAATACGGCTGCCCAAAGAAATTTATCTCAATAGTGCAGCAGCTGCATGATGGAATGCAGGCTAGAGTTCAGGAAAACGGTGAGCTATCGGAGCCTTTCCCAGTCTCAAATGGAGTTAAACAAGGCTGTGTACTTGCACCGACTCTTTTCAGTATCATGTTTTCTGCTATGCTGACTGATGCTTTCAGAGACGGGGACACAGGAATCGACATCAGATATCGTATTGATGGAAAATTGTTTAACCTTAGGAGGCTTCAAGCAAAAACCAAGGTCAAATCACACACCATCAGGGATCTTCTGTTTGCTGACGATTGTGCCCTCAGTGCTGGCTCAGAGGCTGATCTGCAGCGTAGCGTTGATAGATTCTCCGAAGCCTGCTCCAACTTTGGGCTTACCATCAACACGGGGAAAACAGAAATCATGTACCAACAAGCTCCTGGCACAATTTATACTGAGCCAGTCAACAAGGTAAATGGTGAGAAACTGAATGTTGTGAACAGGTTCACATACCTTGGTAGTACACTATCCCAGAACATCGTCATTGATGATGAGGTGAACACCAGGATCTCCAAAGCCAGCAGCACATTTGGCAGACTATATACCTAAAGACGCCGCTAGGCGTGATGGGAAACTGCAACAGAGAAAATCAATCTGCTGTTGCCCTTAAGACGCCACAAGGCGTGATGGCCTCTGACTGCTTGGTCGGTCTTTGGCTAAGGACGGAAGAAGAAAGAAGAAGAAGAATACACCAACGTTTGGCATCGAAGTGGCATTAGTCTACAGACAAAGCTGAAGGTATACAGAGCTGCGGTGCTTCCAGTGTTGCTTTATGCATGTGAAACATGGACTGTATACAGGCGCCACGTAAAAAAGCTCAACCACTTCCATACAGTCTGTCTCAGGAAGATAATGAACATCAAATGGCAAGACAAGATCCCGGATACCGCCGTTCTTGACAGAGCTGGTATCCCTAGCATCGATACTATTCTGATGCAGTCACAGATTCGCTGGGCAGGTCATGTAGTCCGCATGCCAGACCATCGACTGCCAAAGATACTCTTTTATGGTGAGATGCAGAAGGGTAGACGCTCCCATGGTGGCCAGAAAAAGCGCTTCAAAGACACGCTTAAGGCTTCATTAAAAACCTTTGACATAAACCCAGACACATGGGAAGCTGCTGCGCAAGACCGAACTGCCTGGCGCACATCTCTTCATAAAGGTGCAGTGGCATGCGAATCTTCCAGAAGAGCAGCAGCGGAACAGCGGAGACAAGCTAGAAAAGATCGTGAAATAAAACCTTCACATGAAGCAAACATTCCCTGCCCACACTGTCCAAGATCCTTCCAAGCCCGCATCGGGCTCATCAGTCACCTTCGTACTCATAGACTATCCTAACATCCTAATAATTGGATGAACAGAGTGGTCTTCATCACCTGTGATGGACGAAAAACAAAAACAGCCTGTAGTACTGTCAGATATCAGCCAGTACTTACATCATTATAATGCAACAATGATAACATTCATAATACATAAATGCAAAATAGCTATCAATCTAATGTAAAGAAATAAAACCACAATATTATGTATTTCACACTTTACATCAATTAACTAATCCCTTGATATTAGAGTTAGCTGCTCAGGGACTTATCCGCAGCTTAAGAAAATAGATTTTGAGTAGCCTTTACTCTCAAAGCACATATACTGTAGATATGAGGTAGCTTGAGGCTTCTCCTATAAGCGTGCGTTCTCTTCCAACGGTTATCAGCAAGTGATTTTAAAACTCAGCATTTGTTCGCATGAAGTTAAAACATTTCTGATTCCCACGCCAAGTTAATTATTTCCCGTCTCTCTCTTAGACACGTAAAAAGATTTATCGTGGCGGTCTTCAGTTGACCACTGAACACGGAAATATGATACTCTGGGAACCACTGTGGTTTCGACCAAGCGAATAAATCGTATAGACGTCCCTAAAGAAATAATTTTTAATGTCTTTGTAGAAGATGTATTAGATCGTATGACAGGACTATTAGTGAAGACTTAAAAAACAGCAATAGAACAGATCGGAGGTGCACATATTTCGTAGAGAAAACAGACAAAATGTGAAGGAATAGAAAAGTAAGGAATTTTAAAATAATCTAGACGAAACCTTCGAACACTCCGTGACACCCAGTTGAGGTGGATTTTGTAGACAGCAAACGGCTCGTGGTATTTCCAGTCTCATGAATTATGTACCAGAACAACTCTGTGAAGGTTAAGGCGGCCGGCGTGATGCTGACCACATTACCTCTAGTGTGCCGATGGTCAAGAAGATACGGGCCAAACACCGTATTCCCAATATTCCTCAATAGGCGTGTAACGGGATCCTTTACCTTTTTTAACTTCCACAGAAACCGCCACTGTAAGAGCATGTGACTTATTGGTGTAGGTTCCCTGCAAGGGGATCTTCGGCAGTGGTGGCCGCATATGTCGTAAGCAGCACAAGGGAACTGATGATGATGTTGAAAACAAAACTGACAGCCACTTATGTGGCTAGGTAGAGCTTCAGAAGCCCACAGGGGCACAACGAGTTTAATCATTCATTCATTCATTACCCTCCGCTCCCAAGGAGCATAGGCCTTCAATACACACATGCCAAGTCCTCCTGTCACGTGCCATCATCGTAAGATCTTTCCACGTTCTCCTCATCTCCAAGGGGGTCGGAATGGCACAGAGGTATGGCGTCCGCCTCATATTCAAGAGGTACCGGGTTCGAATCCCAGTTGAGGGATTATAATTTATTGAAATATCTTTTTTCAGAACCAGTGGTTCTAATTACGTCATATTCCCCCATGGCCTCATTGGTAGTGAGATCGGATGTCTAGCCTTCTCGGATAAGGGCGAAAAAAATAGGATGTCCCGTGTGCAAGTTGCACACGTTAAAAATCCCACGGAAGTTGGAAATCGTAAAGAGTAGGCTTATCAGGCCACTGCCCTGGCAAAATTAAAAAATTAGGAAGCCTACCCACGACAAAAATATTTATAGAATGTGTGATTCCTATACATTATATACACACATTGAGATTCTCGCCGGTGCTACGGAGTTCGTGCACTGTGCTGAGATCCTTCTTGTGTGATCTAAGGGAGGAGATCGGAGCACCGATGGCGTTGTCCGTGTGCAATGAAGATAGTCCTTAAAACCAAACCAAACCTCATCATTTGCACGTCTGTTTCCAGCTCTCTTCTCCGTGTACTTCTTGGTGTACGTCTGTCTCTCTTGCCCTGGGGGTTCCAGAACAAGGACTGTCTTGTAATGCTATCAACAGATTTCCTTACTTACTTACTTAGTCGTTCCCCTTCTACCGTGAGGTGTAGAGGTTTGGAAGAGAGAGCGCCAGACTATCCTATCGGCTGTCTTCCTCCTGGCCTGGTTCCATTCTAGTCCTCGATCCTTCAAAGATTGTCTAATGTTGTCCTCCCAGCGGACTCTGGGTCGTCCTCGGGGTCTGGATCCTTGGCTCTTTGTTTCCCATGCTTGTCGTGGTATCCGATCTTCTCCCATTCTGCAGACATGGCCAAACCATCTTAATTGGGACTGTTCTACTTGGGTCTGCAGGGGGTAGGATTTAAGGCCTTGACGTATCGTCTGGTTGCGTACCATGTCTCTTCTTGTTACTTCAACCACCTTCCTCAGATACCTCATTTCTGAGGTTTTGATCTGGCTTTTATGGGTTGTAGTCATTGCCTATGACTCGCATCCGTATGTCAAGACTGGGACATAGGTGGAGCGGTATACAGCCATCTTCGTTTTCTTACCAACCTCTCTCTTGCTGAGGAATCCTCGATTTATGGCCTGAAAAAGTCTCCCAGCTGCTGCTTTTCGAGTGGCCAACTCTTCTTTGATGCCTCCCTTTCGGTCTATAATAGCTCCGAGGTATTTAAAGTGGTCGACCTGCTCCAGGACCTGTTCTCCCAACTTAATCTGACGTTTTCTTTCATCTCGTGATATCACCATGGATTTTGTTTTAGAGCTGCTTATGACCATCCCTCTCTTCTCCAGCTCTTCCTTCCAGACTTGCAGGTTGGATTGGAGATGTGCCTCTGATTTAGCAATCAGGGCAACATCATCAGCAAATGCCAGCTCCGAAATATAGACCTGTCTCATCTTCCAGTACCCCACTGAATACTTTCTTGTTCTCTCCTTACATGCCTTGATGACATCGTCCATAAGGAGTATGAAGAGGTAAGGTGATAGGATATCACCTTGTCTTACACCAGTGGTGGTCCTGAACTCTTCTGACTTATGGTTTGCTGTCCTCACATAATTTCTGCAAGACTTGTAGAAGCTCTGTAAAGCATGAATCAGAGGTGCTGGAATATTCTTCCTTGCCAAACAGTCCCAAAGTTTGCTCCAGGGGACCCTGTCAAACGCCTTTTCCAGATCTATGAAACAAAGATGCATCTCACTCTTATACTCAAGGGCCTTTTCACTCAGCTGTCTGAGTGTGAAGATTAGGTCTTGAGTACTTCGGTTTGCTCGGAATCCGCACTGGACCTCATCCAATTGTGGCTCAGCTAGGCGTCGGAGTCTCTGCTCTAGGATTCTAGAGTAGATTTTACCAGGGACACTGAGAAGGGATATGCCTCTATGGTTTCCACACTGTCGATTGTCACCCTTTTTGAAAATTGGTGTTATGATGGCAATCTCCCAATCCTTTGGTATGGTCTTGTTGTACCACGCTGCCTGTAAAACCCTTAAGAGTAATAGGTCGCCTGATGCTCCCATGAACTTAACCATTTCTGGTGTTATACCATCATGCCCTGCTGCTTTGCCCATCTTGATTTTCTCCAGTGCTGCCTTCAGTTCTTCCATCTTTATGTCATCTTCACCATCATTGGTTTCCTCTTCTGTGCTAGTGTTTATCATTTCTGATGCTTCACCATGCTCACCATCCAGGAGTTCTGAGAAATATTCTTTCCATCTTCCCATTACTTCCTTCGGGGCAGTAAGCAATTTGCCTTGCTTGTCCTTTATAAATTTGAGAGGGCATTGTTTTTCCTTCCTCATGTTCTTTAGGGTCTTATAGAACAATTTCTGGTTTTCTTGTGCATCTTTTTCTAGCTTTTCTCCAAATTCTTCCCAGGACTTCTGTTTTGCTGCTAGCACTTTGTTCTTTGCTTCTGTTCTGAGTGTCACATATTCTCTATATTTTTCCATTTGTCCTGTTGTGTTTTTAGCTCCTAAGTATTGTTTCCATGCCATTTTCTTCTCTCTTATTTTCTCTTTGACTTCCTCTGTCCACCAAGGTGTCCTCTTTCTCTTGTTCCCAAGTCGGACTTCACCGCATGCTTCTGCAGCAGCTGTCTTTATGATATCCTTGAATTTAATCCAGAGGGTTTCCAAGTCATCAGGTCGTTCTTCTGTGTTGCTCACCGCTGCAGCAATAAGCCCCTGATATCTGGTCTTAATTTCTGGCTCTCTCAGCTTGTAGGTCCTATTGCTCATTTCTCCTGCTCGTTTACTTGGTTTCTTGCGTGATGTTGGGCAGTTCCTAGGCTGAGCAACTCTTTCTGTTGTTCTTTTGATTGTTAGCAGGTAGTGATCACTTCCAATCTCTGGCCCCCTCCAGACTCTAGCATCTCGGACATATTTGAATGAGCTTCTCCGAACAATGGCATAGTCGATCACTGACTTCTCATTCTTTGTTGGTTCACATCTAGTGTATGCATGTATGCGCTTATGGGGGAACTTTGTGTTTGTAATGATCAGATTCTGCTCACTGCAGAATCTAAGGAGTCGCTTTCCATTGTCATTGAGAGTATCTTCTCCATATCTTCCGATAACTCCACCCCATCTAGCATGGTCATTTCCAACTCTGGCATTAAAATCTCCGAGCATGATAACTTCATCTAGGCAGTCATCCACTGTCCTTTGAAGCAGCTCGAAGAATTCCTCCTTGACCTGTGCTCTCTCATCCTCATTTGGCCCATACACTATGACCAGGATGACTATGGTTTCTCCTTCTTTTAGTTTAACAACCATAATGCGCTCCGAGACAAAGTTCCATCCCTTGATACTATCTTTTTGATTTTGGGCCACAATGCAACCCACGCCCCCTTTAGCTCTTTCAGACATGGGTACACCACTGTAGAGCAGCGTGTTGCCATCGAGATCCATGACTCCTTGTCCTTTTTTCTTTGTTTCCGTTATAGCCAGGATTTCTAGTTTTGCTTTCCTCATCTCTTCCACCAGCTCCTCTTCCTTCCCATTTATACTTCTTGTGTTCCAAGTTCCATAAGTCGTAGTCCGTAGTCCGTTCCAGTTCGTCGCCTTTAGAATCAGTCCAGTTTTCTCTCTTGTGTTGCTAGTAATCGTGATTTAAAGCAAACAGGTGATTGGCCTGTTGTGCCTTTGCATGGTGGAGGGGCTGCCTCCTTACGGCCTCCATGCAGGCCGCCCTCCTCCTTTTTCATCCGGGCTTGGGACCGGCATTGGCAGAGTTCAGATTTCCTCAGTGTTATTATTATAATGATTATATTCGGGTTGCTTCTCGTTCCTTTTCCCTACTTTGTACTTGAATCCATCGCCGCTGTCTTCTTCTCAGCTCTTGTTTCACTGGCATGTTTCTAGTTCTTCTACTCGGTTCCACATTTGTGACCTTGTCATACCGTTTTAATCCTTCTATTCTAAGCAAGCACCCGTTTATAAAAGTCTGTAGCTTTTTGGTTGTTGTTTTTGTTGTTCTCCATATTAAATTATAACTAATTGTTCTTGTTGATCAGAACTGACGTCATGTCACTCTGGGCAAACCCATAGGTGCTCGGTCTCTCTCACTAAATGTTAAAGGATATGAATGCTAATTGTTTCAGTTGCGCGCTGGTTGTATACACGCCGGATGCCTCCTCTCAT
The DNA here is from genome assembly GCA_024509875.1 of Oreohelix idahoensis. Taxonomy (NCBI): domain Eukaryota; kingdom Metazoa; phylum Mollusca; class Gastropoda; order Stylommatophora; family Oreohelicidae; genus Oreohelix; species Oreohelix idahoensis. Next base: position 88,199 of record JAMPIV010010245.1, read on the forward strand.
ATGTCCATATCTGCTGGTCTCACGTTTGATGCCAAGTTCCAGCAGTCTTAGCCTTGATGATTCATCGATTGCACTGTCATTGTCAAATAGGCGACCACTTTTTCCCCTTAGTATCTCTGTCGTAACCATATCAAATGCACCTCCTATAGGGTGCTCATGAGCAATAACTTAGATACGATACAGCCAGTGTTTCAAATAGACAGGACAGACATTATAAATTAAATACGATATAACATAAATGTTTGAAAAGAATAGGTAAGAAATTATAATGAAGATTTTGTAACGGCAAAGGTTAACAAAAACAGGAAATACATTATAACTAAGAAACGATAAAAACAGCGTTGTCAAGGTCTGTGTTTAGCTGCCGTGACTTTGCTGCTCTGTCTGGAGCGCTGGTTTAGATTTCGTGAGTGAACAATTTTAAGTTGACCCGGGAATGACCTTATTCATCTCGTGCTGTTAATTTGTTTCCGGGGATTGACAGTCATATTCTTAAAGGATATTCAGGATCCGATTTGGTTTCCCTCTCTTTATATAGCTCAGACGTCCCACTAATATCACGTGACTATTGTCATCTTCTAGGATTGATGAAGAAAAGATTTGGTTTCCCTCTCTTTATCTAGCTCAGAAGACGTTCCACTAATATCACGTGTTTGCCCCGACTATAGTCATCTTCCAGGTGTGGTAAAGTGGGATGTTATAAATATTTATAGGGGACTTAGTGTACTGACTGAGATCAGCTGTGAAGGTATCTATATCTAATAAGAGTAGTGTATTATAGATAACCTTACTTACTGCCACATATGTATACCTCAGTCAGAATTATTTTGGAATAGTGTGATGACTACGTTATATGTCTAGGGTATGTGTATGATGAAGTGTAAGTCATAACAACAACAGACAGATAAACAATTTAATTTATTCCACCACACTTGACAACACTGTGACACTCACATACATATAACACTCTAAGAGGATATCTTAAAGGAGTCACTGATAACTTTTCAAATAACAATATGTATTCAGTGCTGTCATGAATGTATATGTGTCCTGATTCAAATACAAAGGGAACCAGGAATCACAATCAATTTTAATTACAAGTTATATGTACAGAATTTATTAATATGATTATTGTAGTGACATATATTATTAATGGTATCCTATGTGTGTCAGTTGTGTAGTATTAATATGAGGTAATACTGGTTTTGTTTTGTTCAAGCTCTGTTGGTATTTGTCATCATGACTTCAGTAGTTTGTTTCTATTGGAACTAGTATTGGAGATGTTCTCAGTTCCTGGTATTAAAACAATTAAATTCCCCTCTTAATTTTAGTTTATAATGTCATTTTAAGATGGGGGTACATAATGTTGAGCTCCATGGCCACACTCTCTTATCTTGCGTGATGATTGCAGTAAAAGACTCCTCTGCTTGATTACTGTAATGAGTTCTGGAGCCACCCCACTGGATGCTATATGGACCAAGGAGTATGCTGTCCACCTCTGGCTTCAGCAAAGCTCTGACCAGGTGCTGCTCAATAACTTTAAGACCACGGTCCCTGAAACAAGAAGGTTGTACCTTCTACGTCAGAACTAATTTATACTCCATTTCTACACTGAGCACAATACATCACAAACATTGAGTTCAGAGCGTTAGGCCAACTGTCAGCTTCATCTGAAATACTTTATACCAGTATTTTCCTCCCTAATGGTTACTATGCCTCTGCAATTCCAGCATTATTTCTTTCTAGTTAATAATCTAGGTGTCAGTGTACTATTTGGCCATTCCATGCAGTTTTACTTTCCTCTGACACCTTCTGTTCAGGCTGGAGCACTATAGGCTTTACATCATGTTCGCTACTGAACCACACATATATATATATAGACATAATTTATCAATTTACATTCAATTTTCATTAAAAGATATTGAATATTTCAAGCTTACCACAATTCATGGAAATAATAATAAACAGTTTCGTTGACTGGCAATGAATATAGCACAACTCCGATCTGCCGATGTCCCAGGCTTTATTTTATAAAAAATATACACTGGTGCTCAACGCACTGCTTCTTAGTAGGTTTATTACAAGATGTGGCAATGAACAGACGCTCTGAATTGTGTATATTCGCAGCTCTACCCAATCACACCACGTCTACACATCTTTTCAAAAAAGTACCCCTTTCTCACGTTTCCCCTGACAACACAAGATAGTATTTATAGTCCGACCAATCGTGTTTAGTCTTTCATTTGTTGCGCTCCAATCAAATAGGAGTTAACATGGTAGGCTATTTCCGTAACGTAATGTTTCTTCAAACACGTTATAAAAAAATTTTATGAGCAGAAATGATTTCATGCTGTCAGGCACCCCCACTATTTTATTTTGGCCATAACTTGGTAATTCCTAGACTATTTGCGTAACGTTTTACATATTCTTTGTCAGCAAACCCCAAGGAATCCAAATATCTCAATCTAAGGGAGCTAGGTGGCTGCGTTCAAAATGTGCATTTTCTACCACCTCCTGTTCACTTCAATCCCCATGTGGTGTCTGGGTACTGTCATGTTTTCAAACGTAAACCGGTATAATGTCATAATTCCCAATAAGCGTTTTTCAGGATTTTAAAACCTAACTCTGGTATGGGTAGTGAATTTTATCACTGTCGATTTGAAATAAAGTTAGTGCATGTGGCCTTACACGCTTGATGGCAGCAATTGTGTATCGCGCGACGCGTGTTTAGTGTTGCACGTGTCCCTGCTTTCTGCCTCTCCCTTCTCTCTATCCTTTAGTCCATCTGTCTTTTAGTTACACCGTGTATAAAATGGAATGAATGAAATATTAAATTTAGGTCAATGATCAGCTTGCGTATCTCAAGGTTTTTCCAAGAAATACAGTACACGTTTCATTGAAGAAAGCGGGTAATAATACAGTAGGCTTTTACTATCAACGTGAAAGCGTTACAATTTGCAGACGAAGTAGAAAACAAGGGGGATTTCGAGTACAGTCATTGTGACAGCACTGTTCTTTACCATTCTTCTTTCCTTTTATTAAATTTATTTGTTAGGCTTTGCATTTACGTTTTAATTTATATATGGGGATTAGAATAATTCACGACACCAGGACTGAGGAAAAAAAGATTTGTTTTCCCTCTCTTTACGTAGCTCAGACGTTCCACTAATATCACGTGTGCACCGCGACTATTGTCATCTTGCAGGACTGAGGAACAAAAGATTTGGTTTCCCTCCCTTTATCTAGCTCAGACATTCCACTAATATCACGTGTGCGCCCCGACTATTGTCATCTTGCAGGACTGAGGAAGAAAAGATTTGGCTGGTGCACATAAAAAAAACTAATGTCGCGACAAGAAACAATTAATCTACATTACCCTTTACATCAGCTATTAGTGCTATGAGAAATATCAGCAGCGTACTCTCTTTAGGTTTGAACACTAGCACTGTAAGCATCAGGGTACTATCTGTTCTCCCGGCCACGAAAATCTGAGGAAGAGAATGGTTTGCGACGATGTTAGAGTTGTTGTTGTTGTCTGACTGTGTGTCGTAGATTTTTGATAGGAGAATTAAGACTAGGGTTGGTCCCTTCTGAATAGATTAGAATAAGTGATAGTCACAGTGGGAGATGATAACAGAAATAGATTTCCACGAGTGAGATGGTAGAATGTGATAGAGGCTGTCTCTGAGATCGAGAAATCTTCTCTCTCTCTGCCTATTTTCTACGACAGATTTAGAGGAGTCAGACAGTCTAAACACACACACACACACACACACATATATATATATATATATATATATATATATATATATATATATATATATATATATATATATATATATATATCCACTCACGTGCACGCACATTCAAGTGACGACAGTTAAGTACACAGACGTGGGAAAACTATAACAGTGATTATATAGATATTTTGGAACGAAACTGACCGACACGCTGGAATAATTATTGAGTAGTTTAATTATCATAACAAACTTCTCTCACAACATATAAAAATTACATCAAAGCATATACAAATAGTCATAAAAATCAAGGAATTGCTACAAGAAATGATAGACCCTGTGATAAATTTAACCGTGATACAACGTTAAAATATCTCCAAAAATAAAATGTAGGGATAAAAATAATGCGTAAGCTACTAGAAGACATGATCGCCCATGCCGCGGTTCACTACCCGCCATGGAAACTAACTTGTTAGACATACAGACAAAACGTTTACCCTTGGAGACGGGAGGGAACGGAGATCAAAAAGAAACAAATATGACTGAACACGTGCTTGAAACTAGCAAGGCTAAAAAGACGCAATTGGTGGGGAAAGGAAAAAAATTCACGTCCACAAGTTGACACAATGTAAAGAAATGGACAAAAGGGACCTTAGCTATTATACGCAACAGTCATTTCTTGGACGCTTTTACGATACTTAGTCCTTTTATTTGAATTCAGCGGCAAACGCATTACAGAAGATGCTCGAACATATTTCAAAAAAACAACTAACCTTGAAAAAGTAACTTTTTCTTAATAATAATGTTAGGAATATAAAACCTAGCTAGTCTGATAGCCCATCTTGAGCAGAGAAATAATATGCTTTCATTTATACAGACGGATAGATAATAATGAAGATATTGACAAAAGACTGTGTTGTTCATAACAGACGAGCGACTGCACTGTTAAAAAATGTCACTAATTTTCAAAAATTGCGGCCTTGAGACTCAAGTGCTAAAATCTAGTTGGAATGAAAGAGAGGGGGAAATAGTGGAAAATTGTGGCTAAAAATAACTCTAGAGACCGATTCGTGTAGAAAGGCATGTAGAACCAAGCGTGTTTTTTTATGAAAAAGCAAGTAGAGACAGACGGACCAACAGACAATAATACATACTTGACTGAGGTATGACTGAATTGACTTTTGGTTGGAGGTTTGAAATTTGAAAGGGGGGAAGTCGGTGATTGGCCACAGATAATCATATTATCGGCGCACAGACGCGCATTTTGCCATTCAACATAAATTGTCCAGTAGTAGACACAGTAATTCTTCAGTGGTGTATTTCCCAGAAGCTAATTGCAATATTTAGAGGGACGCCATACTAGAGCCAGCAGCTCAGCTGAGTTTTGCTAGAATATAACTGTGTTCTCTATTCCTAATTCTGGTAAGAATGAAAGTATTTCTTTGTATATTTTAATATTGTTTAATGTTTCGAGTGATTTGATACTGCCATATCAAAATCTATCCCTTACAACAAGTAAGGATTCGCTCCAGATCCCCAGCCCAAGTTCAGGGTCTAGAGACAAACAAAATACATAAACGCCAGCAAGGATTATGAAGGGCGGATCAAGTGTTGAGATCAGTGGAACATATCACCTATCTTATTCAATAGCAGGAAGCTAATGAACATATTTCAGAATATGTAGTCTTGGGGAACTAGTACTATGTGAAACCAACTTGGTAAGATGTGCTGTATGGTCAGAGAGATCTGACCCCGTCTATGTGGTGTTGTTGTGTAGTGTTGTGTGCAGAAGTGGCTCAGGAGGTAGAGTTCTGACACATGACCCAATACTTTTGTTGCAGAAGTGTGAGTTTCTGTTTGGCACCAAAGTGGTGTCAAATGCTGTGTTGATATATACAAGTGTGGACCAGTGCAGTCTAGTATTTTGTCAGAGCAGCCTTATATTGCCCCCAAGCACGGAGAGGTGGGGCCACTGTGGTAAAGTGGGATTTTATAAATATCTATAGGGGACTTAGTGTACTGACTGAGATCAGCTGTGAAGGTATCTGTATCTAATAGGTGTAATGTTTTACAGATAACCTTACTTGCTGCCACATATGTATACCTCAGTCAGAATTATTCTGGAATATTGTGATGACTACGTTATATGTCTAGGGTATGTATATGATGAAGTGTAAGTCACAACAACAACAGACAGATAAACAATTTAATTTATTCCACCACACTTGACAACACTGTGACACTCACATACATGGAACATTCTGTGAGACTATCTTAAACGAGTCACTGGTAAATTTTCAAATATCAATATGTATTAATTACTTTTCATTAATATATATGTGTCCTGATTCAACTACAAAGTGAACCAGGAATCACAATCAATTTCAATTATAAGTTATATATATATATAGAATTTATCAATATGAATCTTGTAGTGACATATTTTATTAATTTTATCATATGTGTGTCAGTTGTGTAGTAGTAATATGAGGTAATACTGGTGTTGTTTTTTTCAAGCTATGTTGGTATTTGTCATCATGACTTCAAGTGTTTATTTCTGTTGGAACTAGTATTGGAGATGTTCTCAGTTCCGTTCATTAAAACAATTAATTTCCCCTCTTATTTTAATACAATGTCAGTTTAAGGGGGTATACATAATGTTGAGCTCCGCTGGCCACATAGGCTTAACTTTCGTGATGGCGGCAGGAAAAGACTCCTCTGCTCGATTGCTCCCCTGTGTTCTGGAGACACCTCACTGTTTGCTATATGGACCAAAGAGTATGCTGTCCGCCTCTGGATTCAGCAAAGCTCTGACCAGGTACTGCTCAATAGCTTTAGGACCACAGTCCCTGAAACAAGAAGGTTGTACCTCCTACTTCAGAACTAATTTATACTCTATTTCTACACTGAGCACAATACATAACAAACACTGAGTTCAGAGCGGTAGACCAACTGCTATCTTCATCTGAAACAATTTTCACCAGTATTTTCCTCCCTAATGGTTACCACGCCTCTGCAATTCCAGCATTATTTCTTTCTAGTCAATAATATAGGTGTCAGTGTACTGTTTGGCAATTCCATTTAGTTTCACTTTCCTCCGAATCCTTCTGTTCAGGCTGGAGCATTATATAGGCTTTACCTCAAGTTCGCTACTGAACCACACATATATACAGACATAATTTATCAATTTACATTCAATTTTCATTAAAAAGATATCAAACCTTTCAAGCTTACCACAATTCATGGAAATATTACACAGTGACGTTGAATGGCAATGAATATAGCACAACTTCGATCTGCCGATGTCCCAGGCTTTTATTTATAACAATATGCACTGGTGCTCAACGCACTGTTTCTTAGTAGGTTTATTACAAGATGTGGCCCGGAACAGACGCCCTGAATTGAGTATATTGGCAGCTCTAACCAATCATGCCATGTTTACCTACTTTTCAAAAAAATATTACCCTTCTCACGTTTCCCCTAACAACAAAGAAGTAGTATTTATAGTCCGACTAATCGTGTTTAGCCTTACATTTATTTTCCGCCAATCAAATAGGAGGTAACATGTCAGCCTATTTCCCGTACAATGGTGGGGTGAAATTCTGCCACTGAGCGATTCTGGATTTGGTGTTGTCTGACACCCTCACTATTTTCTTTTGGCTATAATTTGTTAATTCCTAGACTATTTGCGTAACGTTTAACATATTATTTGTCAGCAAGTCCTAAGGAACCCAAATATATATATTTAATGGAGCCAATATGCATTTTCTTCTAGGATAGTCGTGCTGTTAATACCTCCTCACTTCCAAACTTTAGGGTGTCTGGGTACTGTCATGTTTTCAAACGTAAACCAGTATAATGTCATATTTCCTAATAAGAATTTTGTAAGTTTTTTAAAACCTAACTCTGGTATGGGTAGTGTTTTTATCACTGTCGATTTGAAAAAAGCTTGTGCATGTGGCCTTACACGCGTGATGGCAGCAATTGTGTATCGCGCGACGCGTGTTTAGTGTTGCATGTGTCCCTGCTTTCAGCCCTCCCTTCTTTCTATCTTTAGTCCATCTGTCTTTCGTTTTTTTTTGGCTACGTAGTGTATAAAAAGACATGAATGGAATTTTAAATCTAGGTCAACCTGCGTATCTCAAGGTTTTTCTTTGAAATGCAGCACATGTTTTATCGTAGAAGGCGGGTATTAAAGCAGTAGGCTTTTACTATCAACGTGAAACGTTACAATTTGCAGACGAAGTAGAAAACAAGGGGATTTCGAGTACAGTCATTGTGACAGCACTGTTCTTTTTTTCCTTTTCTCTTTCCTGTTATTGAAGTAATTCGTTAGGCTTTACATTTACGTTTTAATTTATATATGTGGATTAGAATATTTCACGACAGCCACCAGATTCCAGCACCAGAACTACTCAGTCAAGATACGTGAGCGTCTGGCCTGCTGGACCTTCACCAACTTATTTACTAACTAACACACTGATAAGAAACTTTTTTCTTATTAATGATGTCCACCAAATGATAAATATAAGTGGATGGGAGCAGACATCATCATCATCAGTTGATAAACTCTTAATACAAGACCCTTGCCCTGAGCAAGAGACATGCTGAGAAATCTGAAGCTCGCTCGAACATCACCAGAGTTAAATACTGTGTTGTTGTGTTGCTCGTGGTTCGAGTATGGAATGTCAACTTGACCTACGCAGTGGTGTGTAGACATAGATGGAGTGTATAATGTGCGAATGATAGGAAGAGTTCGTGGTGTTGACAAATGTTCTTTTCTCACACTCATGTATGGCTGGAAGTCATCGACACCAACGACTGTGTACCTTTACTAAAGTTTAATTGGACGTACACACTCGACAGCACAGATAGTGACAAATCACAGGTTGGCATAATACATCATGGTACAGTGGATAAATGGTCTTGCAATGTTATGTTACATGGGCACTCATGTAGAATAATAGTATAATGGACTGTCAGTAGCCAAGCACTCAGTATTGTCCATATATATATATATCAACTGAGTTTACTGACAAAGCACGTCAGATTATAAACAATATCCAAGATGGCTTCTAGACCTAATCTCGTCTAGCGAAGATTCCTTAACATAATGTCCAGCACAGATTTTTCCATATAATTATATTGAACCGCTAGCAATGGGTTCTCATGTGTAGCAGTGATCTCTGGACTAATCAAGCGATAATACGGGCATCCCTTTTCTCTTCTTGAAAGTCACTACATGTTTGGTTCCAAGATGGCTTCACTCGTGAGCTGTCACTCACGTTTGGATACAGATAATGAATCTGTCCTAAAGTTAGTCATTCATTAAACATTTCATTGCTCTGTAGATTTGATCATGAACAATTGACTGCATTCTACAGGATATAGTGCTGCTAGGAATCAGAATCGTTTTTTTTTCATCTAGTTAGATGTATCCTCTCAGACGTACAAATCATCCCTATCGAAAAACGGTGGCTTCGTACGAGAGTTCAAAAGAGTATCTTTATTACCTTGGTTTTCAGAAATATGAGTTTGCCATTCCTTGGCGATAAGAATGAACACTGGGGTAAAGCATACACGATAGGTCTAGACGACTATCACTTTCCCCAAAAACCACTGAGATCACTTTTTTCCCGGCATCAAGCCGACATAGACAAACACCGCCCATCATCAGGGCGAAGCCAAAACACACCTCTCTCGCGACACATCCGCCGAACAGCCTTTGACCTCTCTAGAGACAACAGAACATATAGTTCGACTTAGATATGTAAAGATATACAGATATAAGACAGATTCGTCCTACACAGACAAACAATACACATAAATTCAGGCCATAGATATTCTGAAGCAAGAACAATCTATTACTACCCAAACAAAGAATAAATCGCAGTAAAACTGGATTCATCCGCGGAGTTCGATCGAAAGAGACGGCACAACTTTCAAGGGAAGTAACTCAATAATGACTTTCCCTTAAGCACTAAAAAATATCTATTTTGTTTACAAAATATTTGCGAACATAACAAGTATACCAATGTATAATATTGTAAGATATCAAAGACTGCACGTAACAGTCTTACCACACCTCCCGGGAAAAAAAAATGGAACATTTTTTTTCTTTTTGAAATACATCTAGGAGCAACGTACAATAGGCTCACAACGCATGAATAATGCGCAGATGAAAATATCAGGAATACATATAACTCCTAATATGAGGCTAAGTCGACTTATGGAGCGACTTGTGAGAATGTGTCTCATAAAATGAGAGAAATTATTTCTCTATAAGTATATTTTTCCAGGAAGGTGTCATCAAAGTATAATACAATTCTGGCAATTACACGATGCCTAAAAAATTCATACCATCATTTCGTATTAGATATCTTACATTTATGATTTATGAAGAAAAAATCATCAAAGCACAGCGGTGAATAAACATCAATGAACCGCTATGTAGTGATACAATCATTATATTATTAAATTACAAATTTGTATCTATCATGATATAGAAAAGGAACTACTATAGAACTAGACATATCAAGAAGTCTAAGCCCTAATAGTTATGTGGAATCATGTGGGCATCTTGACAGAATGTCTGCCATCACATTATCTGATCCACGAATAGCTCGCACAGAGAAATGAAAAGGTTGAAGAGCAATTGCATATCGAGTAGACCTCGAGCTCTTCAAATTCTTACTCTGTATAGCAGTAAGAGCTTTTTGGTCGGTTTCTACTATGAAATGTGCGCCCAGAAGGAATCTCTGTAGTTTGAGGATCGACCAAACCATAGCTAATAGCTCACGGTCTAAAACCGAATAATTCCTTTCTGCCGCATTAAGTTTTCTGGAAATATACATTACAGGATGCAGAGTTCCAGAGTACTCTTGCATTAGTGCCGCTCCAATCCCAGTGGATGAAGCGTCACTACGAAGAACGAATGTTTTATCTTTAGTGGGTAGCACTAAAATAGGTGGTGTTGAAAACAATGTTTTAATCTTATCCAGAGAGCATTGGCATTCCTGAGACCAGTGGACCACATTAGGCGAACCTTTCTTTAGAAGTGTTGAAAGAGGTGCCATGATAGAGGATAGATTCTGAATGAATCTGCCATAAAATTGAATAAGACCTAACAGACTTCTCACCTGTTTTTTAGTCTTAGGGATTGAGATGTTAAGTATCTTACTAGTATTATGGTCCTCTGTCTTTAGGAAACCATGACCAACTCGGTGGCCTAGGAAAGAAATTTCGCTAAAACCAATATAGGCTTTAGAGGGTTTCGCTGTCAGGTTGTGCTCGCGCAAAGTAGACAGCAATTCATCTAACCCTGAATAGTGATCTTCCCAAGTATCGCTGAAAAGACAGATGTCGTCTAGATATGCAATGACATCTGACCGATAAGATAGGATTCGGCGCATCATGCGTACGAATGTAGCTGGTGCGTTCATAAGACCGAAAGGCATAAAATTCCATTGGAACAAACCTCTAGGTGTTGAAAAAGCCGTGAGAGGTTTGGCGCGTTCAGATAAAGGAACTTGCCAATATCCTTTAGACAAATCAAGTTTAGTGAAAAAATGAGATTTGGAGAGTCGAGTAAGTAGTTCTTCCAGTAAAGGCATAGGTTCAGCATCGAACTTCGTTACCTGATTCAATTTTCGATAGTCAACGCAAAGACGTATGTTATTGTCTTTTTTACGCACAATAACCATCGGCGAAGAATATGCAGAGGTGGATGGTTCGATTATTTTCAAATCTATCATCTCATCCAACTCTTTCTCGACCTGTGCTTGAAAATGTATAGGTATAGGATAAGGTCTAACCCTAATAGGAGTATGGTCAGTTAGAACAATGTCATGTTCAATGACATTCGTTTGTCCAGGGATGTCAGTGAGTACATCCTGAAATGTTTGCAACATAGTTTAAACTTGTCGCTGTTCTCCTAGAGACAAATCAGGAGAGACAGTAACGTTCTTCCATGATTCACTAGAATGAAGTGGGATCATTGGAAGAGGAAGATTTACATCTGAAAAACTTGTTTCCTCATCCTGTATCACGGACAGTGATGAGTAATGACCATGTTGTACTGGAGAATTGTCCGTTGCTTGGAAAATGGGTTGCAAATAATCCGGACGTTCATGGAATTCAGTAAGCATATTGATGTGGAAGGTTTTATGCTTCCCATCAATATCGACAATATAGTCGACATCGGAAATTTTCGATATTATATCGTACGGACCTTTCCAAGAAATAAGTAATCTGTTTTCCCTACAAGGTAGTAATACAAATGCTTTGTCACCAGGACAAAGTTGTCGTAAGCATCTCTTCTTATTGGCAAATTGCCTTGCCTTCTGTTTCGCAAATTCAGAAGAAGAAGTTGCTAATTTGCATGCTTCGATAATCTTTTGTCTCAACGCGATGACATATTCGTAGGATGACTTTGTGTCATCGTCAATATTGTCAGATGTTATGAGATCGTGAAGCAACGACATAGGGCCACGCGGACGCGCGCCAAAGACGAGTTCAAAGGGAGAAAATCCTGTATGTTCATTGGGTACCTCTCTGTAAGCGAAGAGGGCCGCAGGTAAAACTCTGTCCCAGTCTTGAGGATGATCCTCAGTTATCTTCCCTAGTAAGTTTTTAACTCTTAAAGGCCGGAACGACGCTGGTAGCGTACATCCGCAAAACCCCTAGAAGCCGAAACGACGTTGGGAACGTCACTTTTGTGTTCTGTGAAATTTGGATTAGGTCATAACTGAGCTATTACTATACTTAAAAATCCTCATATTCTAATTCTACATTCATTTATCTTTACTGTGATGTATAATATGTGTGTCTTTGTTGTGTAATAACTCAGAAACTTTAGAATTTAAAAAGGTACTGCTTTAAGGTACAAAAATAATTCTGGCAAAACTGATGAAAAAATTCCGGCCTGCAAGAGTTAAGTGTTCTATTAAGGCGTTCGACCATACCATTAGACATTGGATGGTAGATACTACTTAAAGATCTATCAATCTATCTGCAGAGTAGACATTACTTGAGACATGGTATCTGATATTAGTTGGGTGCCATGGTCTGACAATATCTCTCCGGGGAAACCCAAACGAGAAAATATAAGCCAAAGAGCATCTGCAATATCAGCAGTAGTAATGCTCTTCAGAGGAATAGCCTCTGGCCAACGTGTGCACATATCCACACATGTCAAGATAAACTGATGTCCTCTGGCAGACTTGATCTTAAATGGACCAATAATGTCTATGGCCATTTTTTGAAACGGCCGAATAGGAATGTCCGCCGCCTGAATGGGTGCAGCATGCCGTGGACCTTTGGTTTTAACTTCCTGACATACTTTACAAGATCGACAATAAATCCGTATGTCCTTGTTTACCAATGGCCAAAAGAAAGCCGCAAGGACTCTTGACTTAGTACGGGAAAAACCCATGTGTCCAGCACACTGAGAGTCGTGAGCGTGCTGCAAAATTTTAACTCTCAAATTCTTGGGAACCAGGATTTGAGAATGACTTGACGTAATGGAGTCTTGAACCATACGTACAAGTACGCCATTCTTCTTTGTAATCCACGATTTACGACTTGTGTCTTTATTCGGATCACCTTTAGTTGCAAGAATGAAGAATTTCTTCAGAGTGGGATCATCTTCTTGCTGTTTTATAAACGAGTCACGAGAAATTACCAAGGGATCATCTTGGTTATGCACTTCATTATCTTCAGTAGATGAAGTTTGAGGCATATTAAGAGCCTGAGCTCTAGTGACTACAGCGTTAGCAATCTGCATGTTTTGCCTTTCCCACGCGGAAATTTGTTGCGGAGTGCATTCTTTGACTCCATGAATGCGACCGATGATGAGGTCAGCGATCGGATTCGGGAGAAGACATGCGTGTACATCTCCTGTAAAGAAAGGAGTAGCAATCCTAATGATAGCAGTAGAGTATTTCTCTAATGTGCCGCCAAATGTTACACATTTGACTACTTGTCCAGTGGCACGGGAAGGATCTACGAGTGACTGCCTAACACCAATTGTGGTGCATCCAGAATCAAATAGCACAGAGACTGGATTGTTATTCACTAAACCCTTATGTAAGACAAGAGAACCTCTTCCATCATGCGCGACTGATGCCGGAAGAGCAGGAAGAGGATGGCCACAGCTTAAAGTAGACACTGTGGTTGGCTCAAATAACGTTTTGCATTGGGGGCACTGAGATGCTCTCCTAAAATCAAAAGCGGCACATGCCATATTACTAGCCACATTATTATCTTTACTCTGTTTATAGGCTTCATGGGACTCTTGTTGTGCAGAGTTTGCCTGAAAATGTGGTTTATGTCTTTTGTTTTGAGATCTACCTCGGTTATTATCACCTCTGTAGTTATTGTTACCTCTATTGTAACCCCTATTTGGGTTTGAGTCATAGTTCCCTTGGTTACCATTATCATATTCATTATAATGAGTATCTCTGTAATTATGATCTTGTTGACTCCAAGACGGATAACCCTGATAGTTTCTATAATTACTTCCTCTACGGAAATTCCTATAATTATGACCACCCCTGTGTCGAGAGCTATCAGCTCGTCTCCAGTTCTTTGAAGAAGAACCCTGAAATGATTGGTTACCTTGGTTTTGATAACTATTATGGTTACCTTTTTTATCAAATCTGTTTTGAGGTCCCTGAAATCTGTGTGAATAATTGGGATTGTATGGTGTTGCTGAAGCAACTGGCATACCCTCCTTAATCTTAGTGTTGCCAAAAGTCACGTCGGGGTGTGCAGTGACATATTGGGAACAATATTCTTCCATTTCCTTTAGAGATTTGGGTTTACGCTCATGTATAAATTCCAGGAATGGTTTGTTAACACATGACATAATCTTATCTCTGAGCAACAAATCCATAAGTCCTTCATACGTTTTTTCTGTTTTGGAAAGCTCAATCCAACGATCAACTGTGAGACGTGCCTTTGCAGTGAATTCTGAGAATTCTACACCTGTCTCAGGCACCATCGTCTTAAACAAAAGGCGATAGCCTTCCTCACTTAGCTGGTATTTTTTTATCAAAGCCGCCCTAATGACATCATAATTATCCTTATCTGCTTCTCCTACAAGGCATAATCTAGTCAAAGATTCACCTTTCAAGTTTTCTGCTAATTGATTAGCGTATTGTGATTTATCCACATTATGTGTACGACAAGAACGTTCAAATCTATCCAGCCAGAATGTAATATCGTCACTGGACTGATTGAACGGTGGAACCTTAACCTTGTAAGTAGAAGGTTTACCATTACCACTAGATGCCTGATTAACATTAATCATACTTGTCAATCTCAATTTCTCTAACTCAAATTCATGTTCTCTTATTGCTTTTTTTTCTTCAGCCTCTCTGTCTAATCTTTTTTGTTCAGCTTCCCTGTCTAATCTTTTTTGTTCAGCAGCAGCTTCTCTTTCTAATTTTTTTTGTTCAGCTTCACTGTCTAATCTTTTTTGTTCAGCAGCAGCTTCTCTTTCTAATTTCTTTTGTTCAGCTTCACTGTCTAATCTTTTTTGTTCAGCAGCAGCTTCTCTTTCTAATTTCTTTTGTTCAGCTTCAAATCTCCTTTGCTCCACCTGCATCTGCAATTTCTTTTGTTCAGCAGCAGCCTCAGCTTCTCTTTCTAATCTTTTCTCTTCAGCCAGAGCTTTTCTCTCTTCTGCAGCTAATGCTTTGTCATATTGAGCAACTGCCCATTCTTCTAATTGTTGACCAGTCTTATCAAGGGCTTTCCCTTGTATAATGAAGTATTCTAATGTAGACATGGTGTCTAACAATAATACTAATCACCTGAAACAATAATAATACCACAAGTTCTTAATGACTTGATTAATCAGTATACTATCCCAATATCTGTGGGTCACAAGCCTTAATAAGGTCTTGTATAACAGTAATAATAATCAAGTACTGGTTTATACCATAACCCAAGTGCAGTGCACAGGCAATAGTGTCTTATGAAATATACCTATATAAAACATATGTCAACCAACAGAATACATAAAGTACAAATAGGACTGACAATACAAGAACGTTTGCAGAAATCAAAATAAATCAAATAGGGAAATCAATGAAAATAATCACTGAATCTGCAAAGAATAACAACACAAATGACGTCACAGTATATGAATATAAATTGTGAATAGAACTGAAAGATAGAAAAGGGTAGACCAACAAATTACAAACAATTCAAAACAAAACTAAAGAACAAAGAAATATTACAAAAATAACAATAATTTCAGACTTCACAGCTAACACAAAAGCAACAGTTGTCGCAAGCAAATTTTCAATCAAGAAAATTGCACCTATAGAAAACGCCCACAACGGACCCTCTATGACGTGGGATATTCTGTTGTGAGGACGCCGCCCAACCTTAAACACAACCCGCTGACATATAAACTAACATACTATACAAACAAATAACATGTAACATATCATAAATACATATATCATGTGTGTAATGTGTTGCAAAATAGGCTCAGTTTTACAGTAATGGCAAAGTTATTCTTGTAAAATAAATAAACTGCCACTTTATTGAAATATATATATTCTGGCCTTAAATATTAAAGTTCATATATAGAAAACAAGAAGATCCATCGATGAAAATAGGACTTCTTAGTTCAATAATACTGTCTTCCTGTTAACATTGACAAGAATTGATCCAACTGTTCTGTGAAACTCTGTAATGTCTAATGTAAAAATGTCAACAACGCTGACCTACATACTGCATTCACTTGACAGGTCACGTGACGAAGTGTTGACAAAGAGCAAACCAATACTGCAAGTGTGTCGTATCAGCCACAGGAAACGGTCTGGTATCGGTAATCTGTTGACTTCTGAACTTCTGCGAGGTCAAACCCAGAAAGCTGGTCCACCAGTTGATAAGAATCTTTTTTCTTATTAATGATGTCCACCAAATGATAAATATAAGTGGATGGAAGCAGACATCATCATCATCAGTTGATAAACTCTTAATACAAGACCCTTGCCCTGAGCAAGAGACATGCTGAGAAATCTGAAGCTCGCTCGAACATCACCAGAGTTAAATACTGTGTTGTTGTGTTGCTCGTGGTTCGAGTATGGAATGTCAACTTGACCTACGCAGTGGTGTGTAGACATAGATGGAGTGTATAATGTGCGAATGATAGGAAGAGTTCGTGGTGTTGACAAATGTTCTTTTCTCACACTCATGTATGGCTGGAAGTCATCGACACCAACGACTGTGTACCTTTACTAAAGTTTAATTGGACGTACACACTCGACAGCACAGATAGTGACAAATCACAGGTTGGCATAATACATCATGGTACAGTGGATAAATGGTCTTGCAATGTTATGTTACATGGGCACTCATGTAGAATAATAGTATAATGGACTGTCAGTAGCCAAGCACTCAGTATTGCCCATATATATATATATATATATCAACTGAGTTTACTGACAAAGCACGTCAGATTATAAACAATATCCAAGATGGCTTCTAGACCTAATCTCGTCTAGCGAAGATTCCTTAACATAATGTCCAGCACAGATTTTTCCATATAATTATATTGAACCGCTAGCAATGGGTTCTCATGTGTAGCAGTGATCTCTGGACTAATCAAGCGATAATACGGGCATCCCTTTTCTCTTCTTGAAAGTCACTACATGTTTGGTTCCAAGATGGCTTCACTTGTGAGCTGTCACTCACGTTTGGATACAGATAATGAATCTGTCCTAAAGTTAGTCATTCATTAAACATTTCATTGCTCTGTAGATTTGATCATGAACAATTGACTGCATTCTACAGGATATAGTGCTGCTAGGAATCAGAATCGTTTTTTTCATCTAGTTAGATGTATCCTCTCAGACGTACAAATCATCCCTATCGAAAAACGGTGGCTTCGTACGAGAGTTCAAAAGAGTATCTTTATTACCTTGGTTTTCAGAAATATGAGTTTGCCATTCCTTGGCGATAAGAATGAACACTGGGGTAAAGCATACACGATAGGTCTAGACGACTATCACTTTCCCCAAAAACCACTGAGATCACTTTTTTCCCGGCATCAAGCCGACATAGACAAACACCGCCCATCATCAGGGCGAAGCCAAAACACACCTCTCTCGCGACACATCCGCCGAACAGCCTTTGACCTCTCTAGAGACAACAGAACATATAGTTCGACTTGGATATGTAAAGATATACAGATATAAGACAGATTCGTCCTACACAGACAAACAATACACATAAATTCAGGCCATAGATATTCTGAAGCAAGAACAATCTATTACTACCCAAACAAAGAATAAATCGCAGTAAAACTGGATTCATCCGCGGAGTTCGATCGAAAGAGACGGCACAACTTTCAAGGGAAGTAACTCAATAATGACTTTCCCTTAAGCACTAAAAAATATCTATTTTGTTTACAAAATATTTGCGAACATAACAAGTATACCAATGTATAATATTGTAAGATATCAAAGACTGCACGTAACACACACCAACTATATTACCATCACTAGAACCCACAAACATTTTTGGGAAATAAAATTTGTATTACTCCCATCAGTGAAGGGACAATGTTTGGTAGTCATAGACAGGGAGTGATGATATCACCCCAACAGCATATCTAGAAATAAGTTCTCCTGGGACTATCTTAAGATAATTACTATTAACCAGTCATTTGAAATACATATGTACACATTTTCTAGTTTATTATGACATATATTCATGCATTTCATTCATAATTTCAAAACCTTTCATATGTTCTGACCAAAATAAAACCTTGGTTCAGAACAAATAAACTTAAAGAAAATTTAATATCAAAATTTTAAACAGCTTGAGTTAGTTCAGTGTATTATAAATTTTATTAATATTATTAGACTTATTAAATATCTGTGTGTAGGTAATCTACCACAACACATTACATATCAGTACCCTAGATTTTAACGTAGAGACATTCATTAGTAAAAAAAGATATGTGTGAGGTCGTAAGTGGTAGCAAGAAGGGCCTTCTGTAAATTCACAGCTACATTTATCTCAGGAGCCTTCACAGCTGACCTCATGCATCACACTAGGTAATATCACAACCATACAGTACCATCAAATCCAATACATATATTGGGGTCTTGTCCAGGGATAATTAGCTTATCAGTAATATTAGGATCTCCTGGTGAGAAAATTAAATTAGGGGGACAAATTGTAAAAATTAAAAGTGTCCCTTAAAATAAAAGTTGGTGAATCTTCACAGCCAGTGGTAGTTAATTGATTAATTAATTAATTAGAATTACTTTAGTTATTAATTGGTTAGAGATTTATCTTGCTCATTGCTAAATTGTCTAAAAAGTATGGCGCAGCTGGCAAAGTTCAGATCAGCTGCTGTGCTAACGGCGAAGGATATGGGAATGGATGGTCAGGGTTTAATTCAATACGTAACTGCAGAATGTGATAAGTATATTGAAAGGGAAGATAGGAGGTTAGCTGAAGAGAAGAGGTTACAATTTGAGGCTGAGAAAGAACTTAAGAGGTTGCAGATTGAGGCTGACAAGGAGGCAAAAGCATTGGAGGCAGATAGGGAGAGTAAAAGGCTCCAATTAGAGGCAGATGAAAAACGACAGCAAAGGGAGTCAGAAGAAAAAAGATTGACTGCCGAAAGGGAGGCAGAAGACAGAAGGTTGCAAAGGGAGCATGAATTACGACTAAGGGGGCTGGAATTACAAGGCCATGCTCCTGAAAATGGTGCCAGCCCTTTTGCCTCAGATGCTACGCCTAGTCAGGGAGCCTCAACATCAGCTATGGGGTTTCATTTAGACCATTTTGTTGAGAAAGACGATGACATAGAGGGGTACCTCAGTCGTTTTGAATTATTAGCTACTACATATGGGTTAGAGAGAGAGAGAGAGGTGGAGTTTTAAGTTATCACAGGGACTGAGAGGTACTTCTTATAAAGTCTTCGCAAAAATGAACAGAGAAGATCAAGACAATTATGACATGTTAAAGCAGGCTTTGTTGTTAAGATACGAAAAAATGGTGAATTTTATCGTAAGAAATTTAGAAATGCCAAACTGTTGTCTGGGGAGACATACCACCAATTCTCTGCCAGACTGGAAACCTATTTGGAGAAATGGACTGCTCTGGGGAAGACCCAAGATCTTAAAGAGATGATCATGATAGAGCAATTGAGAGAGTCCATGGCTCCAGACTTGAGAAAATTTCTCATGGAACAAGGTGCAGAGAGGTTGGGGGAGGTTTTAAATGTCGCTGAGAGGTATCAGGCAGCCCAGGCAGAGGTAAGTGGTGCTAAAAAGAAGCACATAGACAATTTTAAAGCTCCACAGCAATTTAATAAATTTGATAATAGAGAACAGGGTAATAAAGGTAGGACAAACCTTGAACGGCCAAGAAATGACTATCGTGACAGAAACTCACAGTTCAATGACCAAAAATACAATGAAAGAAAACCGTTGAACCAAGGAAAAAGATGGGGTAAATGGTGCAAGAAGGATAACCATAACACCGAATTTTGTAGAAGGAAACCTTCAAACATTGCTGCAATGAAGTCGGGGACTCAAAGATTAAAGGTTAATCCTAATGGACAGCAGGAACCTTATCACCCCCCAGTTTGTGAGGATGTTATTTGTAATGGGGCCACCACAAGGTGCCTTTATGATACAGGTTTGGATTATGATTCAGTTGTGAAGTCTAGCCTAGTGGACCCAAGTCAGTGAACCTTGACAGAAAACAGTGTGAAATACAAGGGGCCTATTGGACTTAAAACCACGTCATGACATTCCCATCGCAAGGATAACGGTGACGCTCACTCGCTTGTCCTTCTTTATACTTCAAATCCTCAGCAGTGTAAAAATAGATTGAACCAATTCCCTTTTCTCAACTTCTTCGCTTGCGTCGGTCTTATGTCACGAATCCCGATGATTGATCATGGCGAGCTCAAGTGAGATGCTTGAGTTCTTTCGCCGAAGGTGAACCTTTATGCTCATCCAGAAAGATGTGTTTATCTGATGCCCTTAATCGTATCAACGCATGTTTCAAGACGGCACTCACTAAAACCTTCTGTCCAGTCTGACAGACTCGAACTGGTCCTAACTTTCCATCCCCCCTGTCTGGCGGTAAATAGAATTCTGTTTCGACATCTGCCTATTCTCACCTCTGATCCTGATACCAAAAGTTATTTTTCGAGTGATACACCTTTGGTAGCTTATCGTAAGGATAGGAATCCAGTTTTTAGGGTATATTCTTGTACACAGTCGCTTGCGACATTCTAGCCCATCTTACTTTGGTACTTCAAACCGTGCCAACGCCGGATATGCAAGACCTGTCCGTTTGTACTCCAAGCTCAGACAGTCACTTTTTCCTAAAGGAAAATTTATTCTTTACATATCTAGAGAGTCTTTTACGTGCGAATCCAGAAACCTGATTTATTCTATCATCTGCAAGAGATGTGGCATGACCTATATTGGTGAAACTGGTAGGCGTTTGGCGACAGGTTTTTCGTGAGCACGGCTTTGAATGACATCTATCAGGACAAACATATACCGGTGGCCCTGCATTTCAATATACCTGACCGTTCAGGTAAGTCCGATATACATGTCACTGCCCTGCGGTGATGTGCCGGTAGTGACAAGACTCGCTTTTCGTTGGAGAACTCTTACGAAGCCGCCTTTTTTTAAAATGGGCGTTCTAGCTCCCGGCGGAAAAATATAACAACATCATTTTGCATAAATTCTGGTAGCTTTTTCTCTTTTTTATGATTTCAATTCGTTGTCTTTATGATCTATCTTCTTGTGTTTTTGCTTTGGTTTGTTTCGTATCATTTTTTTATATCTCTTGTTTTGTCGCTATCGACGTCACTTCTTGTATCCCAAAATCCTGTGACAAGAAGAGACTAAAGGGCTTTCTTGCACGGATTATTTGCATCGAGCTAAGCTACCTTTAACTAGATCCACAGTTTTGTTTATTCTTCTTTTTTTCGTTTCGTTGGATTATTTACTTTCTTGTTTCATTATTTATTTCTTTTCTTTTAGGATTTTAGGATCGCCCATTTGTTGTTTTTGTATGACTCTTCATTTCAGTATATCATCATTTTTCTTTAGTACCTATATGTAATTTTTGTCTTTGTCACATGTTTGTGGCTGACGAAGGGTAAAACCCGAAACGTCCCTTGTCTCATGTGAACTGTTATTAGTAAAACTGATTAAATACCGTTTTATTAGTTTATAAACTTATATGCCTTTATGATACAGGTTTGGATTATGATTCAGTTGTGAAGTCTAGCCTAGTGGACCCAAGTCAGTATACCACAGAAACAGTGGAAATACAAGGGGCGACTAAGGACATACCACTCATGACACTTCCCATCGCAAGGATAACGGTGAAAACTCGCTATGTGGAAGGAGAAATCAAAGCAGCAGTGATAGATGAACCAATCTACCCTCTGATATTGGGGTGTAGATACGTCTTCTTGGGGAATCCCGAGAGACCTGTGATCATGACGACAGTTTAGACCAGGTCACAGAAAAAAGAGGAAGAAGGTGAACCTATACATGCTCATCCAGAGGAGATGAGGAAGGCGCAGGCTGAGGATAAGACCCTTAAGCCATGTTTCAAAAAATTGCCCGAATGCCACACACCTCCAAGCAAGGGAGAGTACTTTGTGAAGAACAAATTATTATACAGGAAGACAGGAACTAGATCCACTGGTCACGGACAGTTGGTTCTTCCCAAGATATATAGGGCAAATTTGATAAGGAGCTTACATGTTGGAAAAGATGGTGACCATGAGAAAGTCGGTACCATCTGCCAAAAGATTGCTCGAAAATACTATTGGCCCGACGTAAATGTCGATATTGAGAACTTTGTAGAAGCATGTGGCATATTTCATGAGGGAACACCCACAAAAGGACAAAATGTGCAGGACCTAGAAACGCCACAGGGCAAATTTAGGCCTGGAAGGAAAACTAATTATACTCAGGTAGACAAAGTGGAATGGGAGCCCCCTTTTCACACCCAGTCTTCACTTGAATGGATTAACATGGTCACTATGCGACGAGTACAAAGAGTAAATTTTACCCAGGATAAGATGACAATCCCTCGGTCAGACTTATATAAACTGGAAGAACAGAAAAGAGAGCGAAGATCTCTCATAAGCAATCTAAAGTGGGAAGACAAACCCAAGAAAAAAAATTGGTAGTGGTCGATTTGTGAGTGATGATTCTAGGAAGAAAAGTCCTCACTATAATGCTTCTAATGGACGGGACCCGATGGGTGCCATGAAAAAATAAATATGGAAAATTAAAAATCCAGATGTAGCATTATTAAGGACCTGGACAGATGAGAAGGCAGAAGAGACCGTTACCTCATCTTATCAATACGTGAACGAACTGACCACTCGTTTGAAAGCTGGATGGAAACTGGCAAATGATAATTTGAAACAAGCCAGGAAGAAACATGCAGCATATTTTAATAGGAAGGCAAAGGACAGAGAACTAGCTGTGGGAGAGAAGGTGCTGCTTCTACTACCCGGTAGCCAGAATAAATTACAAATTGGATGGCAAGGTCCATATACGGTTCTAGAGAAGGTGTCTAGAACAAACTATAAAATTGACAAAAAGGGGAAGGAGAAAGTTTATCATGTAAACCTTTTAAAGAAGTATCTGGACAGACCACTCCAGGAAAGCACCCCCTTACTGACCTTGGCTATCGCAACTCAAATGCAAAAGGAACCACTCACCTCACATGAATACCCATTACATCCTTGTGAAACAGCAGCACAGGTAAAAGTCAGTAAGCACCTGACTAAAAACCAGAGGGAGAGAGTTCAACAGGTTCTGGAGGAACATACAGATGTATTAACAGATAAACCAGGACATACAAATTTGCTACAGTATGACATGAAACTGGTAGACTCAAACCCAATCTGTATGAGAGCCTATTCTATTCCGTTCGCGAAGGAGAAGGCATTGAAAGAAGAAATAGATTATTTGTTGAAGGAGGGGATTATTTCACACAGTGAATCATCTTTTAGCTCCAGTGTAGTTTTGTTGAGAAAACCGTCTGGGGAACACAGACTGTGCATAGATTACAGGAAACTGAATGCTGTCACAGAAGGACAAGTGGACCCATTACCAGACACAAAACAGTTATTTGCCAGATTAAACAAGGCAAAATACTTTTCAAAGGTGGATCTTAGTAAAGGCTATTACCAGATTCCAGTGAAGCCTGAAGTGAGGCCTTATTTGGCTTTTAGCACTTCGGATGGACATTATGAATTCAACATGCTACCATTCGGACTGAAAAATGCTCCGAGTGTATTTTCAAGGATGATGCGCAAATTGTTGGATCCCCTGAATAACCCATGTATCACGAATTTCATGGATGATATTCTCGTCGCCACAGAGACATTTGAAGAACACATTGACTCCTTAAAAATGTTATTTGATAGGCTTAGGGAGGCGAACTTAACTGCTAGGCCAACAAAATGTTGTATTGGATGCAAAGAGTTGGAATTCTTGGGACACACTGTATATCAGGGCAACATGACCCCTGACCCCAAGAACTTGGAAAAACTGCAGAGAGCACCTAGACCACAAACAAAAAAGGACGTGCGATCATTCGTGTCGTTATGTGGTTTTTACCAAAAATATATCAAAAATTTTAACTCAATATGTGCTCCTCTGACTGATTTGACTCGCAAGGGACATCCAGATAAAATAGTTTGGACTGCGCAATGTAAATTAGCATTCCAAGAGTTAAAGGAAAAACTCACTAGCAAGCCTATTCTCAAACTGCCTGATTTGACACAGGACTTTGTCGTAAGAACAGATGCAAGTAATGTAGGACTCGGGGCGGCTTTGTTGCAAAGATCATCTTCACCTGATGGGGAACTGAACCCAGTCGCTTATGCAAGCCGCAAATTGAATAAGGCGGAGCAAGGATATTCCACAAGCGAAAAAGAATGTTTAGCGTTAATCTGGGCAATAAAGAAGTTCCAAATCTACCTGTATGGTAGGACTTTTGTGGTCCAGACGGATCATCAGCCCCTGGTATTCTTATCTCAGGCTAAGCATGAAAACGCAAGATTGTTGAGGTGGTCTTTATTACTGCAACCTTATCAGTTTAGTATTGAGTACATCCCAGGGTCATTGAATGTCGGTGCAGATTTCCTCAGTCGGCACCCCTGTGATCAAAATTAGAGTAGTGGTAGGCGTGAGGAGTGATTTTATCTATGTGTATCACTGGTTTTGGAACTTGCCGTAGGCATGTTTTCAAGTGGGGAGATGTGTGATAAATTTAACCGTGATACAACGTTAAAATATCTCCAAAGATAAAATGTAGGGATAAAAATAATGCGTAAGCTACTAGAAGATATGATCGCCCATGCCGCGGTTCACTACCCGCCATGGAAACTAACTTGTTAGACGTACAGACAAAACGTTTACCCTTGGAGACGGGAGGGAACGGAGATCAAAAAGAAAAAATATGACTGAACACGTGCTTGAAACTAGCAAGGCTAAAAAGACGCAATTGGTGGGGAAAGGAAAAAAATTCACGTCCACAAGTTGACACAATGTAAAGAAATGGACAAAAGGGACCTTAGCTATTATACGCAACAGTCATTTCTTGGACGCTTTTACGATACTTAGTCCTTTTATTTGAATTCAGCGGCAAACGCATTACAGAAGATGCTCGAACATATTTAAAAAAAAAAAAAAACAACTAACCTTGAAAAAGTAACTTTTTCTTAATAATAATGTTAGGAATATAAAACCTAGCTAGTCTGATAGCCCATCTTGAGCAGAGAAATAATATGCTTTCATTTATACAGACGGATAGATAATAATGAAGATATTGACAAAAGACTGTGTTGTTCATAACAGACGAGCGACTGCACTGTTAAAAAAATGTCACTAATTTTCAAAAATTGCGGCCTTGAGACTCAAGTGCTAAAATCTAGTTGGAATGAAAGAGAGGGGGAAATAGTGGAAAATTGTGGCTAAAAATAACTCTAGAGACCGATTCGTGTAGAAAGGCATGTAGAACCAAGCGTGTTTTTTTTATGAAAAAGCAAGTAGAGACAGACGGACCAACAGACAATAATACATACTTGACTGAGGTATGACTGAATTGACTTTTGGTTGGAGGTTTGAAATTTGAAAGGGGGGAAGTCGGTGATTGGCCACAGATAATCATATTATCGGCGCACAGACGCGCATTTTTGCCATTCAACATAAATTGTCCAGTAGTAGACACAGTAATTCTTCAGTGGTGTATTTCCCAGAAGCTAATTGCAATATTTAGAGGGACGCCATACTAGAGCCAGCAGCTCAGCTGAGTTTTGCTAGAATATAACTGTGTTCTCTATTCCTAATTCTGGTAAGAATGAAAGTATTTCTTTGTATATTTTAATATTGTTTAATGTTTCGAGTGATTTGATACTGCCATATCAAAATCTATCCCTTACAACAAGTAAGGATTCGCTCTAGATCCCCAGCCCAAGTTCAGGGTCTAGAGACAAACAAAATACATAAACGCCAGCAAGGATTATGAAGGGCGGATCAAGTGTTGAGATCAGTGGAACATATCACCTATCTTATTCAATAGCAGGAAGCTAATGAACATATTTCAGAATATGTAGTCTTGGGGAACTAGTACTATGTGAAACCAACTTGGTAAGATGTGCTGTATGGTCAGAGAGATCTGACCCCGTCTATGTGGTGTTGTTGTGTAGTGTTGTGTGCAGAAGTGGCTCAGGAGGTAGAGTTCTGACACATGACCCAATACTTTTGTTGCAGAAGTGTGAGTTTCTGTTTGGCACCAAAGTGGTGTCAAATGCTGTGTTGATATATACAAGTGTGGACCAGTGCAGTCTAGTATTTTGTCAGAGCAGCCTTATATTGCCCCCAAGCACGGAGAGGTGCGGCCACCAGATTCCAGCACCAGAACTACTCAGTCAAGATACGTGAGCGTCTGGCCTGCTGGACCTTCACCAACTTATTTACTAACTAACACACCAACTATATTACCATCACTAGAACCCACAAACATTTTTGGGAAATAAAATTTGTATTACTCCCATCAGTGAAGGGACAATGTTTGGTAGTCATAGACAGGGAGTGATGATATCACCCCAACAGCATATCTAGAAATAAGTTCTCCTAGGACTATCTTAAGATAATTACTATTAACCAGTCATTTGAAATACATATGTACACATTTTCTAGTTTATTATGACATATATTCATGCATTTCATTCATAATTTCAAAACCTTTCATATGTTCTGACCAAAATAAAACCTTGGTTCAGAACAAATAAACTTAAAGAAAATTTAATATCAAAATTTTAAACAGCTTGAGTTAGTTCAGTGTATTATAAATTTTATTAATATTATTAGACTTATTAAATATCTGTGTGTGTGTAGGTAATCTCCCACAACACATTACATATCAGTACCCTAGATTTTAACGTAGCCACATTCATTAGTAAAAAAAGATATGTGTGAGGTCGTAAGTGGTAGCAAGAAGGGCCTTCTGTAAATTCACAGCTACATTTATCTCAGGAGCCTTCACAGCTGACCTCATGCATCACACTAGGTAATATCACAACCATACAGTACCATCAAATCCACTACAGACCCGTTGGTAGGATCCTTCCCCTCGATGTATAACTCACAGTCCCGTTAGAAGACAGTGACAGCCCCAAAGAGACACAGATATATATACTGTTCAAAAAAAGAAACGCAACATTATTGCAGTGGTAATGGACACCAAATTTCAAACTTGTACCAAAATTTTATTTTACGGAATTAATGTTTCAATCTTGGCATGAAGAAACTTTCAGACTTTAACAATGAAATGATGTTCATTAAATTTGGTTTGGACTTTTATTCTTTGCGACTGAGGCCTCAGTTTCAGTAAGGTGTATGGCCTCCTCTGGCCTCTATCAGAGAACGACATCTCCTTGACATGGATCCGATTAGACGTTGGATCTGTTGTTTTGGGATGGCTGCCCACTCTTCCCGCAGTGCAAGAGACAAATGTCGGAGATTGGCTGGAGCCACGTCTTGCTGGCGGAGTCGTCTGTCGAGTTCATCCCATAAGTGTTCTATGGAGTTCATATCTGATGACATGGCTGGCCACGGAATGGTCTGGACGTTGTTGTCAGCGAGGAACTGGGTGGTGAGTTGTGCCACATGAGGTCGAGCGTTATCCTGCTGAAAAATCGACCCTCGTGCAGCCAGAAGTGGAAGGACGTGAGGACGAAGAATTTCAGCGACGTATCGTTGGGCATTCAGGCGTCCTTCAATTTTCACCAGGTCACTTCTTCCCATGAAGTTGATCGCCCAACACATCAGTACACCTCCACCACCATATGGAGGAGCCTCATCAACGCTGTTCTGGGCGTAGCGTTCATGGTCTCTGCGGTAAACTCTTATCCGTCTATCGTGTCGCTGGAGCACAAAAAATGATTCATCACTAAACCAAACCCGTCTCCAGTCATTCCCAACGGTCCATTGACGATGCTGGTTCGCCCACTGCAGTCGGTTCTGGCGATGCCGGTCCGTAAGTACAGGATCTCTGTAGGGTCTTCTAGCCCAAAGACCAGAGTCGTGTAGCCGGTTCCTGACCGTTTGATCTGAAATTCGACGAGCTGCTGACATTGACTGGACTGTGGAGGACGCAGATGCAAGTCGATTTCTGAGGTGACGCAGCCGTATGAAGCGGTCTTCGGCAGGAGTTGTGACTCTGGGTCTTCCACTGCGCGGCCGGTCTGCCACTGAGCCAGTTTCTTGAAATCGCCTCCAAAGGCGACTAATGGTGCTTCTAACCACATTAAATTGTCTGGCCACTACACTTTGTGACTGTCCAGTCTGTAAACGTCCAATGATGATGAGTCGTCGTTCTTTAGTGAGATGAGCCATACTTGCGCATTGAATTTTCAACTGAATTTATTCGAGGAGCGTCAATCTTTTATAGGCATTCAATAATATGGTCAGAGAGTTTTGTGGTCAGTAAGTTTCACGGGATTCTCATGAACTTGTCACGAGTTATTGTCAAAAATGGTGTTTTGACCTTGACCTCTTTCATGACCTCACGAATCATGAGGTGAGTACGATTCAGGTAACCACGAGAAGTTAATGGCCAGGTGGACACAGTCAATAGGTTGACTGATGACCAATCAGCGAAAATTTTTTATAATAGTAACACCAAAAAAGTTGCGTTTCTTTTTTTGAACAGTATATATGATTTTGTCTAATATTTTCCCCTTTTAAGGTATGGACCGACTTGATATCTCTGCTCTATTTTAAGGGAAATATGGTTAGCAATACTTGTATAAAGAAAGTTAAGACAGCAAAATGAGTGCCAAAATACAATAATAATGAATCACTCAGACCTGCACTCACTCTATTCATTCAGCCGCGGCCACGTGCTCTCTTGCATACTTACAGCTTTGTTCGCAGCATCTGGAACATAATTCTTAGGGACATTCACATACAAACTCGTCAAATGCAGTCTTGACCAAGAAATCCCCAGTTCCAAAAAAGATGGGTTGAAATTCTC
Source organism: Oreohelix idahoensis (assembly GCA_024509875.1). Taxonomy (NCBI): domain Eukaryota; kingdom Metazoa; phylum Mollusca; class Gastropoda; order Stylommatophora; family Oreohelicidae; genus Oreohelix; species Oreohelix idahoensis. The sequence goes on from JAMPIV010010245.1 coordinate 117,514, forward strand.
TGCTTCAGGGAACGATTCCTTGGGTGTTCTTATTTTTTCGAATGTCTGTCTAAGTCACATAAAAAAAATTGTCCAGGCACGAACATTTACAACGAGCACAGTGTCACTAAGTTAGGTATTCTAGAAATGAGGAATGTCAGGTCGGTATCTGCTTTCCGGATAAGACTATATTTGGTCACCACATCACTAGTCAAAACTCCGTCGGAATGTTACTGATGTTAATATGTTACTTGCCACATAGGCTAAAAATGTACTTGAGTGGTTTCTCAGGAAGAATTAAATATGGCGCGATAGGCCTGTTAATTCATTTAACCTATAGGGTACTTGTAAAGATTATGCCCCCAGGTTTTTTTCACGGAAAATGTTTTAGTTCTTCAAGATATCACTCATCCGTACTTAACGCTGGCAAAGTTTTGGGTTAACCCCAGTATTCACTGAATAGAGGAAAAACACATGTAAAATAATTATACACACTAGGGACTCGTTATAACTTACATTTTTAAATTGCAAACGTACAGCTTGACTTATCATTTAAACTTTCCCGTGAAATAAGTTATATATAAAAAATTAATCAACATGAATTAGGAATACCTACGTATTCCGTCAACACTCATGAGGCATCTAGCATTTATAAGTTAGTTAGAAAAATTATTCTCGTCTGATTATTTAGCAGTAAAATTAAATTCCTTAATAGCCGATTGAGTTTAAGCTAGAAATTATAATTTCTGTTTTGCACTGTAACTCGTCACTATAAAATAATACAGACTATATAGATTAAGCACTCTGCATCAAATCTAACTAGTGAAATATGAAATAAGCGATTATCACTTTAAACACTTCACAAAATATTAGATACTTAATATAATATATACCTCAACACAGAACTACAGGTAATCGCACACTTTAGAATTATACGCTGATATATTTATTTGAAGTCTAGAGCTCGGTAAATTTCCGAACAAACTAGGGCTTCGCTATACAGCTTATTCTATTCACGAACAACCTGTCTACTGCGAATTTAGAGAATGAATGAAAATCTAGTTTCAAACTCCGGTAAATATCTTAAACCAGGACAAAAGGGTCTCAACTTATTTCGCAAAACGAAATAATCTCCCCTTCTCATTCTTACACCTTACATGAACTAGAAGACTACCATGAACTGACACTCGTGCGTTTTCACACCTCACGCTGACCAGGGCCAACAGCGAGTGCCTTGTCAGCTGGGATTTCCAGACAAATGTCTCAAACTGCGCCGAGGAGATGTCGGTTATCGCGCCTCACCTGAGCGCTCAGCCGATGCAACTCGTTGTGGCAGGTGAAAATGCAGACAAACTGTCGCCTATAGGTCTGGCGAAAGCGAATATTCACAGTTTCGTCTACTACGCAATAACCTCCCGAGCCTGGCATCTACGTAATAACATCACTAGTGCGTTTCTAAATGAGAACAGACACTCGGCGAAAGTTTGAATTGGAAAATAGTAATATTTAAGTCGCAAACGAACGAATGCGAAAAATTACAAAAAGGATAAAAGAGTGATAATACAATAGAGGACACGGGTGAAGAAAAGAAGAGTATATAGAGAATTTAATGATCATAACTCTCTGTGACACTGTGGCAACATAGTGTGTCGCTCTTTAGCAGCCAATACCAAGTTGAAGAGTCCTTGGTATTATCTTTACGAGGTGCTCGGTAACCGGTTGATCTTGATCTACCGTTAGATCCCAAGGCAAAGTCCCGCGGATCGATGAAGGGGAAAACGAGTTTTTGAACTAGGTAAATTACAGACTAGCCCTCTCTGACCAGCACTATCATGGCGGCACCACGTTTAAATGTAATTCCACTGCATTCCAAATTAAAAATCGCGAGTTGGTTTACTAACAATATTTATACAGCTACTCCCCGCTTAACGTGGTTAATTCGTTGTGACAAAATCACGCGGTAACCGAAAAAAGCGTTAAACGGAAATTGATTTTCTGTAATAATTAATAGATAACACATTATGTTGTTCTATAGGTCCAGATAGTTGTATAAATTTAAGAAAAAATGTGATACAAAACAAAAACTAAATAGTTGTTGTTTAACTAGAGTTGCCTAGCTTCTCGCTCTTTTGCAGCCAATACCAAGTTGAAAACTCTTTGGTATTATCTACACGGTAGATATAGGCTTTTACTGCGGCTTTTCTTCCATTCTGAAATATGTTGGGTTGACGTCATGAGCTCCAGTTTTTCTAGCTTGGCTTTCTTTTAAAAAATCGTCACATCTCCAAGCTAGGAGTAAGAAGCGTGTGATATACTGAGCAATTACAACTATGCAGTGCTAAAATCTTGTACTGTACTCTGGTTCTGGGCTCTCACAAGGAGTTGTCACGTCTTACAACAGAGCCACTTCTCATCTTCCCCTGCCGATCCGTGTGCCCATAGTGAGATCCTCCTACAGGCAGTCAACCAGGTAAAAGACAAAGAATTACGTCTCGGGTTCAAGTTACTCCTCCAAGCTTAATCCAAAGTTGGGTTCTCAACAAGTTTCACTACAGGAGAAATCCCTGGAAGTATGTCGATTATTTGAAGAGTCAATACGTGTATAATTAGCCTCACAGACATAGGTTCACTTCCATATTTCTATATTATAGCATTGTGCGGCTGCGGGACTTGGACACTCAATAAAACAGTTGCAAAAAAGATTACATCATTCGAAATGAAATGCTACAGAAGGATGTTGAGAATACCCTGGACAGAAAAAAAGACCAACAGAGAAGTACTGCACTCACTAAACGTACAGGAACATTGGCTCCTAAATACCATCGCAATAAGGAAGCTGAAATTTTTCGGTCATATAAAAAGACATAATAGTTTGGAAAAAACAGTGATGGAAGGCATGGTCCCTGGAAAAAGGGGAAGGGGTCGACCTAGACGACGGTGGACCCAGGACATCACAGAGAGTCTGAACTTGTCTTTGGCGATGCAGGTCGACTTGCCCAGAATCGTGATGCGTTCAGAGCAGCTGTAATGGAGACAACGTTCTGGAAAGAATACGTCACATGATAATGAGCATTGTGCATAGCTGGGGGTCTTATAAGGATGACTCCAGATATGCCTCCATGCATAAACTAGATAGTTAACAACATTTATTATCTACATACAATTATTAAACTTACTGAAAACAAGCAACACATTATGTATATCATGTACTTACAAAAATTATTTTAAAAATATTATAGGTCTTTAATCGCTACTACGTCCGTCGTTTGTGACTACATTTGTCACTGCGGAACTGTTATCGTCATCAGAATACTGTTTAGCGGAAGGTTCGTGTTGAACACGTTTTTATGTCTCCAGATGGCACGGTCAATAGGAGCAGACGATTTTGGTGAATACTTAAAAAAAACAACGAGTCGAGCTTGATTGCCACCTTTTTGTCTTCAAGAAGCACCTTTTAGCCAATAAGATCTAATTTTATGTTACGGATTAAAATGGAACTGCATTTTATTTTGTGGGTCACACTTATGCTAGCAATGACAATACTTCTTGGTTCTTCCACCACCCTGAATGAAAAGAAACGTTGTATTCCAACCTCCTATGACATTATGCGCCCCGCGTAAGATCGAATTTTTTAAGCGTATAGCGTGCATTTAACATAAAATTAAATCAGCGTTATATCGAAAAAGCGCTAATTGAACAGCGTAAGATTGCTGTATCCGTGAACTTTATACAATAGAAAGCGATCTTTTCTGTATGTGGTGGGTTTTGATGTTATGAATTATTGTTATGTATTATTATTGTATTGAATGAGATCAGCTATGAAGGTCCCTGAATTTAACAAATAGTATTGTAAACTTTTCAGAGTACCTTTCCGCTACCACCCTTTTGATCTCATTCAAAATTAATCTAGACCCTATTTTATTATTAAAATGACTTCGTGTAGTGTCTAGGGTTATGAATGTAGAGTGTAATGTGCAATAACCAACTAACATACAAACAAATAGTTTATTATCCACAACAACCAACAGTATTACAACAATAACATACAAACGACACTTTAAAAGGCTATCTTAATTAAGACAGTGGTTGAACTTTGTGTAAATAGAATTTTTTACAATTTATTATCCTGATTCTAATTTATTTTGAACCAGGACTGACAATCAAAACTGAAATCAAAAGAATCATTTACAACAGTCCAATAACACAGTAGATCTTCTGTCCATACATACAATATTATTCTAATATAAGTGTGTAGTTGTATTCTTCTACTTTGAGGTAATACTGGTATCAACAATAGGTTGTTGGTTATAATCACTCCCTTTAAGTTATGTCTGTTTTCGTTTGTCACTTGTGGAAATATTAATAACTATTCACAGTTTTCTTCCCTATCACTTTCTAGTTCTTTTAAGTTGAGCTGCCAGGTGCCGAACAAGAACTTAACTTGGCAGGAGAATACAGGTAGATCGTTTCCTCTGCTCGCTTTACAATCTGTTCCACCTGTTTGATAGGCAATGGCCACTAGCATGGGCTCGAAGTATACAGACAGAGTCCTGAATCGAGCAGTTCTCAAGCGTTTGGTACTACATTAACGTCAGTACCCAGGACCCTGAAATGTTAAGGTTATACATCCTTCTTTATACCTAGTATACAATAATATTCCACATTTAAGAACAGGTACATTACAAACAAACGAAAAGGGTCATAGCTTTATGCCAACCTATGCCACCATTATCTTTTGATGTGACAATGTACACCAGTATTCCTCTCCCCTAATAGTTACAACGCCACTGCAATTCCAGCTGTAATCTTTTCCATACAATAGGATAGGTGTTATGCTCCTTGATGACAATCATACATATTTTCTTGTAGTCTAACACCTCTCTGATAGTCTAACACATGGTGGATCAATCTCTAGGCTCTGCCTAAGTTTGCTACAGACCCACTTACTTATAGTCATACATTATTATCTCACATTCAATTTTTATTTTAGATACATGTTAATAAAGTCAATCTTACCACATTTATTCAATTAAATACACAAGTGAACGATGACTGGCACACTTTCGATCTGCCGTTCTGTCCAGGCTTCTGAAAAATATTGTTTACACAGCACAAGCCTGCTCTCATCGCTCCTTGGCAAAATTTTGTTATAAAATGGCGTCCTCACCTAATGCTTTTCCCCCAATATCAACTACTCTGGCCAATGATTATCCTTATTTCACTTGTAAACAAAGTCTTTCAAAAATACAATTCAACTTTCTACTACGTTACTCTGGTAATATATGTTTAGTACGAGGTCGGCCAATAATATTTCGCCTCACTTCAAATTCCACCCAATCCCCTTCATCGTACTATCTTAGCCTTTCTTCGACCTAATTTTTTCCCGAAAAAATATGCTATTCAATCTTAAGCAGACATGATTTGACCTGACAGTATCTCCGATTCTCTATGTATTATCCCCAATATTTGATTATCTAATGGACTATTTATGTAATTGATAACATATTCTTAGTCAGCAAGGCCACGGGTACACGAATATATGATTTTTATGGGGCTAAGTAGCTTGGTTCAATATTCCATATTTTTTTCCATGTTAGTTGTTGATTTTTTAAACTACCTCCTGTTCAATTCTTTTCTCATGTACTTTCAAGCTAATTACGAGAGTTTATGTCATTCGCAATAAGAGCTAAGCGTGTTTCCCTGACCGTAGTGTCCATTTTTTCTAACTTGTTCATCGTAATTTGAAAAACCGCCTAAGGCAATACTAGCAAGTAGTTTTATGTTTTAGAACAATGTGAGACGTGATTTGCGTTGGGTTTTCTCCGTTACCCCTCCCCTCTACAATGTATTTAGGCAAATACTTAGTTGACCTAGGGAAGTGGAACGTTTGTCTAAATGACGAATTTGAAAATTAGGGTACCCTTTTGGTTCGGCTATTGCGTTATCAAATAATACGCTGAAGGCGTAGGCGACAACTTACGATTCTCGCCGAAAATTTTTAGTACTTTCTTATCTTTGACTTTATGCACTATACTGTTATAATCTAATTTAGATAGTGTATTTAGAAGCTTACCACACTGTACAGGTGAATAATGATAGGTCATAAATATATGAACAGCAGAATGGGATTCCTCAAGGATCAGTGATTTCACCTTCAATTTTCACTATAGCTGTAAATGATTTAGCAGATGAATTTAATGACATAAAGAATGCAGTATCACAATTTGCAGATGACTGTGCCATTTGGCGATCTGGAAAAAACTTGGACCATGTCTACCAAAAACTTCAAAAACAAATAGACAAAGTTTCAGAGTGGATAAAAAGTTAAGGCTTCCAAATTAATGTAAACAAAACAGTAGGTATGATATTCAGCAAAGGAAATTTAAAAAAAATAACAAAATCAATATAACCATAAACGGTCAGAAAATATGTTCATCCTTAACAACAAGATTTCTGGCCATAACTTTAGATAAACATTTAAATTATAATAAACATATAGACAATTTAGTAGAAAGCTGTAGGGGACCCCAAAATATACTAAGGATAGTAAAAGGTAATGGGGGGGGGGGCAGCAATAAAATAATGCTTATGTTCTACAAGTCTTTCATCAGGGGGAAACTGGATTATGCCAGCATAGTCTATGACTCAGCTGCAGCTTCTAACAAAGCAAAACTGGACAGGATTCAAAATGCAGCCATGAGAACCATTACAGGTGCATTTATATCAACACCAGTAGAAGCGCTAGAAGTAGCTCTTGGCATACCTCCCCTTGGTCTAAGACGGAAAGAACTGAGATTAAATTATTGGAGTAAAGTAGCACAAGAAGTGACCCACCCAGCACATAAAGCATTTGTCAAAAACCAACCAAGTGTATGGGACGTCCCCTTAAATAAAGATAGATATCCAACAGGGTGGAGAACTATAGAAGACCTAACGCAGTTCAAAGAACTATCAAACACATTTGAAAATAGTAATAAATACAGAAGCATAATATCACCCTGGGAACTAAAAACACCAATCATAGACTACTCACTTACTGAAAAGATCAAACAAAACATAGAAGATAAGGAAGTCAAAATGATAAGTAGAAAGTTTATAGATCAACTAACTAAACAAAGTCTGGCCGTCTGCACTGATGGATCCAAGGGTGATAGTGGGCAACTAGGTGCCGGAGTTGTAATACCACAATGGGGAATAAAAAAGAGCTACAGTGTAACTGAAGGGGCTTCGATTTTTACCGCAGAGATGGTAGCAATTCTAAAAAGTTTAGAAATAATCGAAGATAACCCACCAGAAGCTGTTACGATATTTACAGACTCATTATCATCACTACAAGCACTAGAACACCCAGGTAAATGTAGTCGGCCAGACATAAAGGAAGAAATTCTAGCAATTAATACATCACTAGGGAACAGAGGATGTAGTGTGAGGCTAGTGTGGATTCCAGCACACATAGGTATTGCTGGTAACGAGTTGGCAGATCAAAATGCCGAGAATGGAAGAACAAGTAAAAACAATATAAGAGCAGGACTGGGAAGGTCGGAGATCAAGAGCCAAGTGAAGATAATTATAGACGAGGAATGGAAGACAACATGGAAAAAAAAGTAGAAAAGGCGGACACTAGTTCAAACTGCTGAAAGAACCAACGAGGACGTGCCAGGTCAGAGAAGAAAAATAAAGATACCATCAAACAAAAAACTGTGCGTCTCCGTCTCGGTGCAGCATACTTTATGATAGAAGAACCACTGCCAAGAATGTCAGGAAGAGAATGACTAGACCACTACCTGATCCACTGTAAAAAGTATGAACAACAAAGGCTTGAATTAAAAACTTACTACAGAAATCACAATATAGACTTGACAGGTGAAAAGGTTTTAAATATAGATGCCCCAAGAGATGCCCAATCAATACTTAAAAGATATATACATAAAACAAAGGACAACATATAAGGTTAGTAACAAAACAAAAAACGCAAAATTTAAAAAAAAACTTACTAACTACTCATAGGACAAGGAAAGACAACAAGGTATTAAATAATAATAAAAATTAACTCAAAAAGGACAAATAACAAATACTAATACAAAGTAAAACCAAGTGTAAAGGACAATAGTTATCAAGAAACAATACAAAAGAGAAAATAAAATGGACAAATACTAATATAAATTAAAATCAGCAACTGCTAAAGACAATAGCTATATAAATTGAATTTAAAATTAAAAAATAAAATGACACTAAATACCCCAATTATAACCAATTTTCAGGTTGAACAGGGTAGACCAAGATGGAACGAGAAGAGGCAATTACGGTCAGCTGTTAAGTGCCCCATCTCCACCCATCACCTCATCAAAACAACAACAACAAACGAGTCTGCAATCTGTATGCTCATGTCGATCATCTTCCCGAAGATGGTACTTGGGATTTCCTTATATATTTGTCCGATGAACCTAAATAAAAGGTTTTAAACTGCTGGTGATTTCAAAGGCAGGTCAAATGAGTGGGGTAACATCACGGACAATAGACAGGGTATATGATTGAGTCAGGCATTACTGAAGACAAACTAACCATCTTGACTGATGGACGCCCAACAAGAGTGAAAACTAATGCTGGGGACACGGGTGGCGTCATAGATCTGGCATTGATTTCTAATCCTGGCGCTAGCCTTGCATGTTTGAATGTACTAGGAGCAATGGAAAGTGATCATTTATCTTGTGACATTCTCCTTGCAAAGGAGAGAACCACCAGATACAGGAAACCTAAATACACTTTCAAGTACCCTGCTGGCTCACATGACTGTAACAGCCCTCAATACATATTGCGTTAACATGGCAGGAAAAAAGACAGCTAGAACAATGTTCACCCTACCTGGATAGAACAGGAAAGAGAGACAAAGCAATGGAGGAAAACAGGAAATATATTGAATAATGGAGGGGTTGAAGAGATGAAGGTGAAAAAACAGAAAGTCAATAGGTTCATGTGCTTTGCAAGGGAAACGAAGGATAAAGTATGGGAGGTCTTCGTGACACATGTGGGCATGGAAAAGACCTTACAGAAATGCTGGTCCTTACATCGACTAATGATTAGAAAGCATATATATGTTATATAAAATCCAAGATAGGCGATAAGTTCTGATGGCGCTTATCTAGCAAAGACAAGTCATGTATGGTTATTGAATCTGCAAGACTTAAATAAAAAGCACTTTCTCCAAAAGGAAACACAAATTACGAATTGCCACTACTTACTTCGTTGCTGTGCTCTGGATTAAAAAAAAAAAAACCCACAATCACCGTCTTAACAAAAGTCCCGTCTTTACTGTGCTATTTAGGCTGCTGACCTCAAAACAAATTTTGAATTATGTGAATTTATGTTAAGACCGTTATTTTTACTTTATCTCCACCCGAAGGAGCCAAAGTACTTCAGATTTCCATGAAATGGAAAACGAAAAGAAAGGGAAAGACTATATAGTGTCCAGTTTTATTCGTTGGGATAACGGGCGTCGATATTACAAAAACGTTCAAAGCGGAACTGCTCACGTGATCTCAGAACGGTTTGTATAGAAATCACGTATACAACGCATATGTGAAACATGAATAGGATGTCTAGGTACATTTGTTCCAGTTATTGTGTGGATGTATTCACTATATGCTGACTGTTATTTTTCTAAACGTATATGACAGTTGTTACTGTGTATAATTAGCATGCACCTATAATGCATTCATACTTACTCTTGCTAATAACATGGGTAATAAAAATTATCGAGTGCAATCAGGCCCAGGTTTTCCCATATCTTTGTCATCATTTTCATAGTCTTTTTCAACGTAGCAACATTTGCTCAAGATTACACTTGGCAGTGATATAAAAATAAGGGCGATGCTCCTACATTAGGGAGTTTTACGGGGTTTTAGGTTAGCAATTACAAACAATCTGAGTTTATTTCTTGTTAAATTTGTATCCTCCGTACAGATCTGTGAGACAGGTAATTTTGACACTATTTGACACGTGACTTGTATTAAATAAACACTCAGCTAAGGTAAATGAAAAAGTATTATTATTATGTTTCCTCTTTATATTATGTATTTAAAATGAATCATGTGGGTGCAACCATCAACTTTCTATGAACCAAATTATCAACTCCTAATAAAAATTTACACGGCTTGTATCGACGGCTGGAATTTAAATGTGCCTGTGGTAGGAAATTCTCTACTCAGAGAGGCATGAAAATCCACAGAAAGAAAAAGGAGCGTTACGACGGGTAAGACGTTAGAAGACCTCAGCCAGGGAGTCAATCCACAGCATGGAGAATATTCGAGTTGATCTGCCTGATGATGATCTCATACTTGTTTGCCTTGAAAGGAGATACAATCAAGATTTCACATGCCAGTGCAAAGGGCTTTGGGAACAGCTGGACGAAGCCTGGTCAAAAGAGTTGGATAACATCCTGAAGCAGATATCTTTGGAAAACAAGCTGGAAATCTTCGGCGACATAATATATCTACACTGTTGCAAAATGTTTGGAGTCTGGGAGGTAATGAAAAGTAACCCACCTCAAAACGTAGAAGACAAATCAGAAAGAAAGAGATCAGGAAACAGAAGAAGCATGCCCAAAACAGTTCAAGAACGCAGTGGATACTGAGAAAGAAAGATTACGACAGGTTTGGGAGCACCTGAAAGGCTAACATAATGCTCTTTGATGAGCAGAAAGGTTGTGCACGAAAAGAAGGAAAACACGGTCGGGAACACAAAAGATCGGGAACGAAGATCTGGAAGAACACCTTAGAACGACCTATTCAGATGGTCACGGTGACAGATTGATTAAAATGTCTGCCCCTTTAATCTGAGTGGTCTGCGGTGTTTTCTTTCTATTCCTTGTCTACGATCACTGTTCTGTCATCTTTGCTCTAATAGCTTAGAATCTCTGTTTGATTTTGTCAATCTTGATAGAGCCAAGCTAGGACCACCTCCTTGCACGTGCAAAGCGACATTTTGCCAATAAGTCTTTTATGTAGCGATTCTGGGGGAGCGGAAAAATCTTAATTTCTTTGAGTACGGAGTACCCAGGAACCCGGGGAAACTTTCTCTGCCTTTTATCTTTGCCGTCCTTCGGTTGTCATCCCGAACTCTAAGCGCTCGTAGAACGGGCGAGTGTGCTAACATTGCGCCACTTCCGCCCCCCCCCCCCGTCTCTGGACGCAGCCGAAGACGCTCTCTCTCGAAAGCCTTACGTGTGTTTGTTTCATCTCGAGCAGGCTAAGGAACGCTGGCCGAGCACCTGGCGATTTTTCTTACTATTTAATGTCACGTTTCTATCACCTTTCACCAGTTGTCTCTTCTAGGATTTTTGCTGCCAGTGACTTTGTACTGCAGTTGACAGCTGTTTGTAAATAGTATCTGTGCGGAAATTCCTTCCTTGATTAGTAAGAGCACCATAATTTTTTAAAATTATTTTTTGGGGAGTTAGCTGAATTATATAGAGCTTAATCCCGGGTTACTTTAATTCCATCTTGAATATTTAATTCTTAAAGTAAAGTAAATCTTGGAGGACCGGATAATTCGGATGTTTATTCAGCACCAGTTTACAATGGGCGTGTAACGGGATCCTTCACATTTACCTTTCACTATACCAGTTTTAACTCCGCTTAAGAAGTACGGCCTACAATTGGATCGACCTACAAGTTGGAATTGCGATGGGATGTACCATCTCTCCGTTACTATTCGTGTTGGCTGTGCAGCTAATCCTCAAACAGGCTGAGGGATTTGCACTAGGTTCGAAGCACAATGGAACGTGTCACATGCCACCGCTTAAATTATTCATGGATGACATAACAATTCTGACATTAGATGAACACCATATCCGGAGAATGTTAGCACCCCTGGATGAACTAGTCAGCAGGCGCAAAATGAGCTTCAAACCTAAGAAGTCTAGAAGCATATCAGTCATGAAAAGGAAGACATCAGAGGTCACACTCATGGTTTCAAACCAATGAATTCCTACTGTCATTTAGGAATCTGTTAAACGTCTTGGCTGAGTGTATGCCTCATTAAAAGACTCAAAGGCAAATCAACAGACAATAAAAATGGCAGACGACTACAGATAATAGACCAAAGCAGATTCCTAGGAAAGTTCAAACTCTGGTACCTTCAGTACATGTTGATAACTAAATTTATATGGCTATTGCTTATATATGAAATAAGCACCAGTACAGTGGAAGCTATACAGCAAAAGGTAAACTCCATGAGAAAATGGCTAAAGGTACCACCCTGTCTGCCAGACGTAGCACTGTACTGCAAGAAGGCACATTTTGTGCTTCCCTTCAAACCAGTTGTTGAAGAATACAAGGCAGGAAATGCAAGGCTCGCAATGATGATGTGCGAGTCAGCAGATTGCGTAGTTAAGTCCGTTCAATCCACTCTGAAAACTGGATAAAAGTGGAAAGTGGATGAAGCTGTTGGTGCTGCCCCAGAGTCGCTCAAGCTGAGGGAGGTAGTCGGTTACACACAGACAAATAGACGGGGGTTTGACATCCGCTGGTGGTCCAAGGCATCAAACAGGGAACGAAGAGATATGGTAACTGAGGAGATACGAGGAGCTGATAATCTTAAGAGGATGCAAAAAGCGGTGCAGCAGCCCAATATGGCCAATGGACTACATGGAAAGAGCCCTGTAAAGGTCGTTGACATGGAATGATATATGGCATATGCACCTCTTAGACTCAGCTTCATTATCAGATCAATGTATGACCTCCTGCCATCGTCCGCAAACCTTGTGAGATGGGGAAAGTGTGATGATGCTCAGTGCCTCCTGTACCATGAAAGGCAGACATTTGAACACGTCCTCTCAGCTTGCAAGGTGTCATTAGGGCAAGGTCGATACACATGGCGCCACAACAAAGAACTAAATGAGCTGGCTGCTACAATAGACCTAGCAAGGGTGAAGGCGAACAGAAAAGTCACACCGAGCACTGCAAATACATACTTTCTTAGTGCAGGAAAGTCAGCACATCCCAAACTAAAATTAAGCAGCGGTTTGCCGTCTCTCATTGACTGTGCAAATGACTGGGAGATGACAGTAGACTCCTGACCTACCTGGGCTAAGGTCATATCAAGAGAGTATCAGAAGATCTCGTAGACGGCCAGATATATTTCTGCACTGTATTCCTCATCATCGAACCAGGTTATAATGATTAAGCTGACCGTGCAATTTGAATCCAGATTTGACGAGCAACACTCGTTCACGAATGGAAAGCCTCCATAGAAGTTTCGAATCTTCAGGAACTGGTGTGAATCTAATGTCCTGGTCATGCAGAGGTACGCGGCAATGAAAAAGCTGACAGACTAGCTGCAAGAGCACATATTGTAGGTGCATTGGAAATGGATAAAGAAGAGATACTGAAGGCAATTAAAGATCGGCTATTAGAGAATGACAAAGCAATCGATGAATCATCAAGGCTAAGATTGCTGGAATTTGGCATCAAATATAAGACCAGCAGGGGTTGACATATGAGAGGATGCATCCGATGTGTATACAGCCAGCGCGCAACAGGACCAATTAGCATTCATACCCTTCGACATTCTCTAAGGGAGACTGAGCACCTATGGGTTTGCCCGGAGTGCAATGATGTCGATTCTCATCAACAATAACAAAAATAACACTTCTTAAAAGGAAAGAGAAAAAGGACACGGAGTTCATGGGACGAGTAAGATATACTAAAATGAAAACAGCACTAATTAAATCTAGATACATAGTCAAATGCTAGACCAGTGGATCATATTTTGCTCAAGAATATGTAAATATTGACTCGATAACACGTAACGCTGAAGAACGAATGATAGGATGAGCTGAACAAAACCAAACAGAAGTTGATTATGTTGAACTTAATTAAACAAACAAAAAAAAAAAAAATATTCTAAACAAAGAAAATTAGGCGTTATTTCTAATACAGTAAAGAAATACAACCTGGTTATTAAAATACTTGGTCAAATACATTCACTTCTGCTCGAAACATATTTCTTTTGATTTAATTACTAAGGTCAATGACATGACGTCAACAAAATTGAAGCGCAACTTTGCCATTTGTATCTCCATTCATGTTTTAGGTCATTGGACGGAAATATCAATGACGTCATTTGGAGGCAACACAACGATAAACACATTAAACATCAAAGCTATACAAGTAACGGAAGAATTAACATGCAGTACAGATGTTTCTTGATCTCGTTGCCCATCTTCTATCAATGAGATTGTTTTTATCTTGTCAGTTCGTTCAGATATCTGTTTTTGAAGGGAATCAGATAATTTGGTCTTTGGTTTTTAGGTACACCTTTTTTTTTTTTTTAAAGTAATGAAGAAAAATATCCCGTTCAACCTCTGATGGGTTATAATTAGAATATATATTGTTTTCAATTCCAAATAATATGAACAACTGCCGATATGAGAAAGTGGCATCACATTTGTCAAATCATTGTAAATAGGGACAATCACAATTGTTCTTATACGTTAAATAAACAACAACATCAAAATAAAATAAAAATAAATAAACAAAAACAAACAACAACAACAAAATCAAGAAGAAACTCTGAACAAGAATAATAACCAGTGATACAGAACTATATCCTCTTGCATGCTTGCGTTCTACTCTTCCTTCTATGATAGTGTTCAATAAGGTGTTGTGTCTTTTGAAATGACCAAAATATTGTATCTGTCTAATTGTGATCTTTTTTATTAATTCTCTTTTTATTCCTTGGTTTTCTAGGTCCTCATTATTTGTTTTCTTCTTTTTCCATGATACAAGTCCTATTCTTCTAAATATCCACATTTCAAAGATCTCAGTTCTTTCTACTAATTGCTTGTTCATTGTCAAAGTTCCACAAAAATTTCTAAATTTCCGCTCCAAGATGGCTGACGTCTTTCACAACATTACTATTCGTTGAACTGACTTGGTGCTTTTCTAATTATGAGTGGCGGCAGTGCAGCATTTTGTTATGTGTTGAGATACCCACCATTTGACATATCGATGTATGTAGCTCGTGGATTTGCATGAAAGGAGGAATAAGGATCAGCTTATTATCCTGTCAGCAATCTTGGCAGATTATGTGCACGGAATGCGTGACGTGAATATCTACTCTTATAATTATCAGTACAAGCGTGTTGTCAACAAAGTTTCCACATTCGAATGATCAACAACTCTTTACAGTTCACGAGATACAATTTACTCAGGTACTGGTACATGCTCCATCAATTATAACAAATGTTCATGCCTCATGGCAAAGGCAATAATGTGCAGTCTTCATAATGTCCTTAGGCAGTCCGTTCATCTATGTAAACGCTGTCCTTGCATTCTTATAAGTTTAATATCTCCAAACATTCGACACAATATTGAAAAATTACTGCCTGTCATGCAAATAAACTAGTGTCACGGCGCTATTTCGCAGTGACGAAAAGTCAGCCGGACAACACTGAGTTTGGCAACACTGGCGAGTGGGTGACTACCGGAAGCCGGAACAATCAGGCGCGAAGGTGGTCAGTGAGTTCCTAGCCAGGGTCGGAGTAGGACGGATATATTTCCCCGTTGCCAGCAATCTTGCTGTGAAGTTCATGTATTGGACTATGTGTTCTGAGTACTTGCTTTATTTCGGCCTTGATGGATTATTACGTGTAATTCTAGAATTGTATAGTTTCTAGTGAGTATTTTCTACAGGCCGTAAAATTTAGAAGTTGACAATGATTCGAGTATGTCTGTGTCACAGTTTTTGCCGCTCAATGTGAGTGATAGTCATTGCAGTTTTATCAGTGTAAGTTACACTGTTGTGTATGATACTGATAGTCTAAGTTGTTAAGGCATTTCATTATTATATTGTATTTCATACGTTCGTTGGCCGTGTGAGGCCTGATTGTGTGTGCATAAGTATTAAAGGGAAGTACCTGTAGAAGGTGTTGATTTTCTTATGTCAGCTATTGTGGTGTGGTCGTACCTGTAGAAGATTGAGCCTTATGTATTATTGTAAATCCATATTGCAGTGGTGCTACCTTAGTGAATAGGTAATCTGACTGCTGGGGAGCTGTGGTCCATTTTTTAAACGCCTTGGGGCCTATATCTTCATTATAAAGGCTAGAAGTTATGCACACAGATTGATAGATGGTGATAGCAGTAATGTGTTCACGCCTTCAGGTTTCACAGCGTTCACGGCAGTGTGTTATTTTGGTTAGGCGGTAGTCGGTGAACTATTTAATGCTGGTGTGACCCGATAGCGGTAGTTGACCTATATTGGAAATAGCTCACAGTGTAAGGTTGGCGTTGTCAGTACAGATAATATTTGACAGTTATTGTGTTCGGTGCTGTCCTGGAAAGTTAAGGTTGTGCTAGGGTGGTCAATTATTGTTAAAAAGAAGTGTCACAAGTGTAGAGAAAAGTTACAGCTGGCGTCTGGCACTACAGTTTAAGATATTACAAGGCACACTTTGTAGCTTAGTGCTAGGAAGGTGGTGATCCAGTCGGAGCAGCGGAGGTTAGTGTGACAGGTGTCGGTAGGTGATTCATGAGAGAGGTAGAGGAGATTAGTTTGGCAATATTGCTCTGTAATAGTTTGACCCGAGTGACAGACTGTGTGTGTCGTCAGGAGGGAATAGTTCTTCACTATTGGTTGGTAAAGTTTGGCCCGAGTGACAGACTGTGTGTGTCGTCAGGAGGGAATAGTTCGTCACTATTGGTTGGTATAGTTTGGCCCGAGTGACAGACTGTGTGTGTCATCAGGAGGGAATAGAGATCGTCAAGATTAGTGGATTTTATGAGTATAAATAGGGGTGGCGGCATCTCAGGGTGTGTGCAACTCCTCGTATCTGGATAATGGTCTAGATCAATGCAACCATAGTAGATTGGTTCTTGACATCGTTGTTCTTGTAGCCAACCTGCAGCAGAGTCATCACTCGTACTGCTCTACCTACCTGGGAACATTACCTTTCGGGGTTTTTGCCAAGTTCTGTCGTTTTCACGTAATATCAATGTGCCTTTCCAGTGGGAGCCTACCTATGCCCTTTCGTGGCCCTAGTACAGCTTGAAGGGATGCCGGTTACCGAAGCCTGCTGATCTGAGTGGTCCTGGAATACACTGTGCCGAAGACTGCTGGGTTCCTGAAGTGCCGTAGTGAAGTGAACTTTACTGGGATATTATACACATCACCGTGCCAAAGGACATTATTATTATTATTATCGTTATCTTCTGGCACATAGACTTGTGAAGAAGTCTGGTTATCTGAACATTACTGTGGATATACATTCGGCATTCGTGATAACACAGTGAAGAACATTGTTGTACGTTTCAAGTGTGGAGACCTGTTCGTGCCGTTTTTATCGATCATCTTGTGTATGTTTGAGGAGCTACGTGGACAAGCATCGCTGGATCGTCAGTTAAGTTATTGTGCGAATATCTGTCTATGATCTGTTGTATTTATGTTTTTCTAGTTTTCTTTTCTGTCTACCCACCTGATACAATTTATTGTACGGTCTGGTCTTCTAGAGTAGTGGGACAGTTCTGTCGGGTTCGTGTTAGGTTAGCAACAAGCTTTGTTCTGTTTCTACTTCTGTTTCTTGAGGTTTGCTTATAAGTTTTTTTTTTTGTCTTTCCTTGTGTTTTGTTCTTTTCTCTCGCTTTCTTTGTAGAAACTTAGTCTGTATCT
Source organism: Oreohelix idahoensis (assembly GCA_024509875.1). NCBI lineage: Eukaryota > Metazoa > Mollusca > Gastropoda > Stylommatophora > Oreohelicidae > Oreohelix > Oreohelix idahoensis. The sequence goes on from JAMPIV010010245.1 coordinate 135,160, forward strand.
TTATATGGTGTTAGTTAGGTAGGGGGGAATCTTTCACTCTAAGTTCCTATTACGTTAGGTCTTTATTATTATATACATAATAAATCTTGGATATGTTATAGTAATATTATTTCTTAGATGTTATTTAGTTTAGTGTTGTTAAGTTAGTGACTAGAGAAGGAGATAGCTCTCAACACGTCATTGTTAAGTGTAGTTGTTGTTTAGTCTGCTGTGTTTAACGTTATATTTGAGAGTTCAAGGGTGGACGGGTGGCGAGTTTAATTCTTCCTTTTCTCACTTGTGGGAAAAGATTGGATTAGACTGATTCGTTTCTAGGGTGTGTCTGTGTATGTTTAGTGGTGGAGTATTGCAGAAGTGTTTCTTGCGACTGCCCTACTTAACATTCCAAGCCCTGTTTTTGTTAGGTGTTCCGGTGTGGTTTGTATTTACATTGTCCTGTACATTCAGTAATTCTTCTGTTGTGTTTAAGTGGTGTGATCTCTCGTTCCTTCTTGCTATCTTGTAACAACGTTAACAGGTATACCTTGTTTTCGTTCGTGTTCAGTCACGCATTGTATATATCAATCTATCTCTGCTCAAACTTTGTCTGTCATCTTATTCCTCGTGACTTGTATTTATCGTAGCGTTAGGTGTGTGTCTTTTCATCTGGGGAGTGTTCATTCTTGTCAGTTTTAAACTTTTGGTATTAGGTAGAATATTAAGAATTGAAATATTGTCATAGTACAACACCAAGGTGGGTGTTAGTAAGATACTGTAGTGAAGAAGCTGAGTTATTTTTCAATTTTTGTGGCTATGCTACAACCTTACAGTTTTGAGGTGGCATAGCCCCAAGAGGTATTATCAGTTGATGAAATACAACTTTCGACTATAGTAAGGGTCTTTTAGTTGTATCACAGAGACTAAGTGGTCGAAAGGACCAAAACCTAGAGAGTAAGGAGACAGTAGCCAAGTGGTGAAGTGGATTATATTTGTACATTAAGAGGTGAAGTAGATCATATATACATGCACATGTTTGTACTTTGAGAAGTGATATTGCTATTTATATATCATTACTGCATACTTTGCAAGCAGAGTGGTATCTTTTAATATAAGTGAGGTGGCTTGTGGTATATGTTTTGAGTAGCTGCATAGTGAGAACCTTATAGCAAAAGAATCAGAGTCATAGATAGTAGTGAGTATTGTGAGTGTACATCATGGACTTAGACGGTTTCATTCGGATAGGCAAAGAATGTGGATACACTTGGAAAGAGCTAACAGATTACGCCAAGGCAGAATACCACTCACAAGAGAATCAGGGTGCTTTAAGAGATTTACGTGCCGAGGAACGAGAACTCAAGAAGGCAGAGTTAGAATTACAGGAAAAAAGATAAACGAAGATAGAGAATTACAGGAAAAGAAGATAAAAGAAGATAGAGAATTTCAGGAAAAGAAGATGGAACGAGAAGTACAGGAAAAGAAGATGGAACGAGAATTTCAGGAAAAAAAAGATGAAAGAGGATAAAGAGTTAGAATTAGAGAAGGAGAGAATGAGGATTGATAAGGAAATACAATTAAAGAGATTAGAAGTGGGTGCGAGTGGTCAGAACTCGACTCGGGGGGGGGGGGAGGTGGGGGGGGGGGGGGGGGGGGGGGGGGGGGGGGGGGGGGGGGGGGGGGGGGGGGGGGGGGGGGGGGTGGGGAGGGGGGGGGGGCGGGCAGCGGTCGGGGGGGGGGGGGGGGGGGGGGGAGCTCATCGTCCCTGCCAAATTTTAACGATAAAATCGACAGTTTAGATTTTTTCCTTGACAGGTTCAAGTCCGAATGCATGGCCTGGAAGGCTGAGAGAGATCAGTGGCCATCTCTGTTATCCACATTGCTAGTGGGGCCCGCAATGGAGACTTTTTATAGCCTCCAGTTGAAAGAGCGGGCTGATTACGACAAGGTGAAGGAACGGTTGCTTGGGAATTTCCGTCTGACGGGTACCGGACGCGCTTTAGAAACACGATGCCAAGTGCAGACAAAGACTTCGAGGATTTCGTCTCGAAGATCAAACGTCTGTTCAATAGATGGATCGAGATGGAGGAAATAACTAAGGACTTTAACGGTGCTACGGGACTGACACCAGATGTTACGGGTGTGCACTTTCTTCTGATATTAAGGGAATCTGTTGTTAGTTATCCTTACCAAATACAGCCCCGTTGAACGTGAGTTATTGGGTTGCTCGTCAATAATTCTTTAGGTATTATATTCATCTCTACCATTTCGGCTTATAGTTCAATTGCAGGTTTAGAGCCCTTATTGTGTGATTCAATTATTATTATTTAATTCAGTGTCGTTCATTACTTCATATTAATTCTCCAGCAGTGTGTATTAGTTTTATGATTAATCTTGTAGATAAATGTGATAGTCTGGACTGACCTTGCAAGGGTTACATCAACAGTCACAGCACATGGTTGAACTTGAATAATTCAGGCAATTAAGACAAGTTCCAGTGACGACTGAATATTTAATACATGTCCTCTTTCCCAAATGAATACAGAACGTTTGCACACAATTAATACTTGGCATTAAACATAGTTCTAGGATCTACTCAATGTTCATCCTACAGACATTGCACGTCTGAGTTAACCGTTAATTGTATAGCGTTTTAGAGTCTGCAACCAACTCTTTCCAATCCGTCTCTTGGAATTATTATCACTTATTAATACTCGTGATATCCTTATTTAATATTCGCATATTCCGTCTATGTCCACTTATTCAATACTTTGGCTTTCCTAGCGATGCTTTAACTGCCATATATATAACTTCACTTACGAACGTATCCTCCGATATTCGCGATAATACTTTGGACTCTCTGGTCCTATACCTTTAACTTGATTGCTTTTCCAGCATGATCTATACGGATTTACGTTATTTATAATTCACAATGGGTATACCATTTAATATACATATCCTTAATCAGTGGCCATGCCACACATTATACACAATCCATAAGTGGCTCTGACACACTTTGAAACACTTCCGGACGGCGCTACGGCCACACATAGACTGTAGTTAGTAGGGTTGACGCGTCATACATCGATTTGCGCGATTTCCGAGTACTCATTCAGCTGAGGTGGTTCGTGGTGCAATCATGCGAATGCCGCGGACATTCACATGCTTGCAAACCCCGAAACAATCCTCAACAAACGGCTTCGTTGATTTAATGTTACGAGACAATTAGTTGTCGTCGTGATCAACTGAGTTGGTAGCTTTTTTCCAAGAGCGCCAGCCAAAAGACATTGATTGCATGTTGCATTTGGGCCAACATTATGCCCTTACCCATCCGGGCAAACCCATCCATCGGTCTGGTCTGTCTGACGCCTTAGTGGCAGGTGTCGGCAAAGTTCAACGACAACTATGGCAAGATCAGTCAGGCGATGCAGACAGGTGCCAAGAGCAGAAGTACGATAGGCCCCGAAATCCCCATCAGCCACGCAGAGGGAATTATGCTAACTTCCGATCTCATCGGAATGGTCGGTCAAATTGGCACAACCGACAATGGAAAAGTGATAGTGACGGGGGAGAGCGCCAAACGTGAAAGCAGGTACACTTTGAGGAGTCTCGGGACGAAGATCGGTTTTATTATAAAACAAAACATTCCAAACGGAGGAATGGGTCCGCTGATAGCCGATGATCCGATTCGGATGCGCGATCTTCACCAGTTAGCAGTCCTAGCAATAGTCCACGCGAGGAGTAAAAAAGGGAGCGCAAATGTTCGAATTGTAATGGAAGGGGCCATTATGCTGACGTGTGCACTACCCCGATTGAATACGAAAATTCCGCGGTTGTGTTGGACACAATCAATAGCGAGGACTGTGTGGGGTGTCGTCCTCTGTTCCATGCGAACGAGAGTTTCGTGCTACACTGCGGGCATGCGGTACCATGTCTGTCGGCGGTCCATGAGACTGGCAAGGTGGCTCTCCACAAAGGTGTGGTGGAGAAAAAAACCAATCTCCGTGTTGAGGGACACTCGATGTACCACAGTTGGGGTGCGTCGGTCGTGTATCGACGAGTCCTGCCTTACAGGCAAGACTGTAAAGTGTACCACGTTTGGGGGCAAAGTTGAGTCTTACCCCCAGGCGTGTATTAATGTGGACACTCCGTTCCTGTCAGGTAGAGTGAATGCGTTTGTCCTCGAGAACGCGATTGCCGATTTGATCGTCGGAAATGTACGGAGATTACATAATACCACAGGAGCGGCTGGAGCAGAGGCTCAGCAACACCAAAGTCCCGAGGCGGACGATCAGGTGGTCGAGATATCACCACCTGACAAGAAAGAACATCTCAGACGGGGTTCGCGCTGAGTGCCAAGTCACATGAATAAGAACGGTAGAGGCAAATCCGAAGGCCTGATAGCTGGCGACCGCAAGGTGTGGGTTCGCAATATCCCTAGGAAGGCTAGCTGGCGAACACTCAGACGAGTGTTTAATGAAGTCGCGCCAGTGTCGCGGGACAATACCAAGGTTGCACGAGTGACTTTTGCGAATAGGTGGGGTGCACGTAATGCAGTCAGGTGGAAGCACATGTTGTTGCTCCATAACCACCTGCTGATAGTCCAGCAATAGCAAGGGATAGGTATCGGATTCGTGTTCAGTAGGGTGTTCCGGTTAACGCAAACCGAACTTTAGAGTCTGACCCACGCCACCAGTACTATTCTGAAAGAATATAAGTTGTTCTGTACAGCTTTGTAATCCAGTGAGGAGAACTGAGGAGGTGTTTTACATGTGATAGTGAGTAGCAATTAATTGCAACCACGGTAGAGATTTTTTTAGTAAACTCTAAAGATCATGTTTATGCTTTGCTATGTTATGCGTTGAATTATGTATTATGTCACCATAAAGGCAATTAACTAGTGAGTTGAATTTACTATAGCCTTGAATTTGTGACGAATGACTGTTTGTGCTAGTTATTGATTATTTGGTAATGTATGCCTATGTAAGACTTACGATTAGTGCACAGCGCACTGTGTTATAGTAGACCAGGGGTGGACAGTCGTTGTCATTTTTCACGACTGCAAGAACCTGGGGTGACCTACTTTATGTCCATATTGTTTGTTTCTTTCGGATGGTGGGAGAATGCAGTAACGACAATGGTAGGAAAGAACTATGGCATTCTCTCGGTTCAGATGAGGAGATGCTGTTAATTGCATATGGTCGTCCAAATTCCGAAGGGGTTAGGGCGAAGCTTCCTCCGATGGAAGAAAAACAACGTTTTCTTTCTTGGCGGGGGGGGGGGGGGGGGGGTGGGGGGTATTTCACAGTGACGAAAAATCAGCCGGGCAACACTGAGTTTGGCAACACTAGCGAGTGGGTGACTACCCGACGCAGGAACAATCAGGCGCGAAGGTGGTCAGTGAGTTTCTAGCCATGGTCGGAGTAGGACGGATATATTTCCCCGTTGCCAGCAATCTTGCTGTGAAGTTCATGTAATTGACTATGTGTTCTGAGTACTTGCTTTATTTCGGCCTTGATGGATTATTACGTGTAATTCTAAAATTGTATAGTTTGTAGTGGGTATTTTCTACAGGCCGTAAAATTAAGACGTTGACAATAATTCGAGTATGTCTGTGTCACAGTTTTTGCCGCTCAATGTGAGCGATAGTCATTGCAGTTTTATCAGTTAAGTTACACTGTTGTGTATGGTACTGATAGTCTAAGTTGTTAAGGCATTTAATTATTATATTGTATTTCATACGTTCGTTGGCCGTGTGAGGCCTGATTGTGTGTGCATAAGTATTAAAGGGAAGTACCTGTAGAAGGTGTTGATTTTCTTATGTCAGCCATTGTTGTGTGGTCGTACGTGTAGAAGAACGAGCCTTATGTATTATTGTAAATCCATATTGCAGTGGTGCTACCTTAGTGAATAGGTAATCTGGCACTAGGGACACCTCAATTGAGTATGTTGGTGCCCTTCTTCTTCTTCTTCCGTCCTTAGCCAACGACCGGCAAAGCAGTCAGTGGCCATTACGCCTAGTGGCGTCTTAAGGGCAACAGCGAATAGATTTTCTTTGCCGTTGTTCCCATCACGCCTAATGGCGTCTTTAGGGCAACGACAAATCAATCCGTTTATTGTTGTTTCCGTAATCAAAGTGACTGGCAAACGGGTGATCAGCCCGTTGGGAATTCAGGAATGCTGATGAGTATTACACTGGAGTTATCATAACTGCATGACATAGGAATGATAACTATATGATACATGAAAGAAGATAGTTATACGAAGAAACTGTGTAATTTACATGACATATAAGAGGTAGGAATCTGTATGATAAAGATATGACCATAATTATACAGCACACCAAAAGTAACAAGTGATGTTGGTGCCCTAGTGATGGTAAAAACTCAGGGAAAACACAGGAAAGATACTCCACACATAATCGTTATGAATTTTACTCAGTCTCGACATATTCGATACGATATTGCAAAACCACTCCCTGACATGCAAATAAGTTTATGTGTCCCTAGTTTATTTGCATGACAGGGAGTAATTTTTCAATATTGTTTCGAATGTTTCGAGATATTAAACTTATAAGAATGCAAGGACAGCGTTTACTTATAAGAATGCAAGGACAGCATTTACATAGATGAACGGACTGCCTAACGACATTATAAAGACTGTTATGAGTAGAATTCATAACGATTTTATGTGGAGTATCTTCAACTCGACAGAGCTCCATTTCTTATATTTTATTACAGATTGACTCAAAATAAACGGAAACGACGTCGTACCGGATAATACGGTAGCTGACGCCAATTTGAGCAGAAGTGAGGTTTTATCGTCTGCTAGAGAGGGATGCCGATTGTGTTTTAATACGAAAGGTCGCATATGTGTTTGCTCCCTCTGGAACAGCTAAATAAATCCTAGGGAATAACACTTTTTGGTTGCGGGTGGCCACCACAAATATGCGAATGAAAAATTTAATGCAATAAGGCTGAGGCGATTTTCGCTCACTGATTGAGATAGGTACTCCACGGGCGAATCAGTGAATTACAGCGGACAAACTGGTTATCTAAAAAAAATGACCCGAGGCATTGTAGTGGTTTTTTATGTTATTGCGTGGTTGCTATGTTACCTAGTGTACTGGATGAGGTCAGCTGTGAAGGCTCCTGAAGATAACAGTTTATGTGAGTTAAAAAAAAAAAAAAAAAAAAAAAAAAAAAAAAAAAAAAAAAAAAAAAAAAAAAAAAAAAAAAAAAAAAAAAAAAAAAAAAAAAAAAAAAAAAAAAACAGAATGCCTTTCCGCTACCACTTATGACCTCAAACAGACTTATTCTGCAATTATGTATGTTAGCTACGTTTAATGTCTAGGGTAATGAAATGTGATGTGTAGGTAATTAAATACACAGACACACACATGTAAACACTAATTCTAATAATAATAAGTTCTATGAGCAAATCAACTAACACTGGCTTTAGAATTTAAATTTTACAATTTTTTTGAATTTATTTAGTCCTGAACCAAAGTTTCTTCTGGTCAGGACGTATGAAACAATATGTATTTATCAATAAAAGTGTATATTTATATATATTGAATAATCACAATGAAACACTTTGTACATAGATATATGGTTACATTGGTTAATATTAACAATAACTACAGTCTTTTTGGAAAACTAGCACTGGATGTCTGGTCGTGGTGGTGTCATCACGCCCGATCTCTGGTTACAATAGTCATTGTCTTTGAAATATTGAACTGAGGTATAGTTTTTATACACCAGGATTTTTATTTATTTAGTGTGGAAAATTGTTGATGAATCAACAGCAGGCCAGGTTTTCAACTTATCTGGCCTGTGACGATGTAGTAAAGAATTCAAGTGGCCCACTCCTCACAGTTGCTGAGGTAAAATGGTAGGCTTCTTAGTCATCCACTCTTGGACCTCTTCAAAGCATCTGGCACTAGCGCAGTGCCAGACCAAAAACTCTGAAACCAAAATTTGTGCCATGTGTCAACACACTGCCTACTTCACCATTTTTACAAACAACAAAGCAAAAACAGTACAAAGACTTGGTCAGATCTCTCTGACAGACCCAGCACATCTCACCCAGGCGGTATCAAATAGCACTAGTTTCCCATTCCTTTATGAACTGCACTGCATCTGAAATATTTTCATTAATCTCTTCTTTTTTTTATAGAATAAGGTGGGTGATATGTTCCCACTGATTTCCTGAAATAAAGAGCTGTCTTTTATAGTCTGGGATATGTTTTCCCATATTATTTGTTTGCCTCTAGGCCCTGGACTGTCGCTGGGGACCTAGAATAATCACTCACTTGACGTAATCATTTTTCATTATATGGCAGTATCAATCACTCATTAAATGTTAAATAAAAAGGTTACTGAATTTTTCTCCTTACCACAATTCAAAATTGAAAACACAGTTACGTTGTACTAGCAAAACTCAGCTGAGCTGCTGGCTAGATTATGGCGTCCCACTGATAATATATAATATCTCCTGGAAATCACTCTTCTAGCATTAACGAACTGTGTATATGGACAGTCTTTAAAAAAATGGCACTTGCGGGCGTCTTTCTTTCTATAATATGAACTCTTTCGTCCAATCAGCGGACTTCCTCTCTACCTTTCAAATATTTAAACTACAATGTCCAATTTCAGTCCAGTCTCAGTCTAGTGTGTAGTATTTTTCTGTTGGTCTGTCCGTACGAACTTGGTTTTCCCAAAATTACACTTGTTTTTGGACTAACTACAAGAAAAAACTACACAAATTTTGCCTCCCCCTACTTCTAAGATCTCTATGCTAAGTTATTTTTAGCTACTATCCTCCTATCCTGCCCCTTGTCCACATGAAGTTTGTTTTTCTGCGTTAGGCTCAAGGACGCGTCAAAATGTAACTTTAGTGAGAGTATGCACAAATAACTGTCTGCTAGTCTGTATTGAACAATACAGTCTTTCGTCAATATCTTTCGTGTTATCTGTCCGTCTTTGTAATTAAAAGTATATTATTTCTAAGGTAAAGATGGGCTATCAAACTAGCTAGTTTTTATTCTCCTAAACTTATTATTAAGAAAAAACATACTTTTTTCAAGGTTAGTTTTGAAATTTGTTTTTGTACCTTCGTTCACGGCGTTTGCCGCTATATTCAAACTAAAACGACTATTTACCGTAGAACGTCCAAGATACGTCTGTTTCTGACAAGAGCTAAGGTCGTTTTTCGTCCAATTTATTACATTGTGTCAACTAGTGGCGTAATTTTTTACTTTAAAACTACAAATTGCGTCTTCTAGACTTAGATTCAAACACGTGTTCAGATCGCATCATTTTTTTTATCTCAGTTTCCACCCCGTCTAAATGGATAGGTCGTTAGTCTGCATGTTATAACTAGTTAGATTTCAATGGCGCTAGAAAACGCTGGCGTGGGCGAGAATGTATCAGCGTATCTTACCTATTTTTTTATCCCTACATTTCATTTAACTGTTATCTGTATAAATGGAGGAATTTTAGCGTTGCATCACTGAATTTCACCACACATCTCCCCACCTGAGAACATGCACTAATGCAAGTTCCAAAACCAGTGATACACATAGACAAAATTAACTCCTTACGCCTGCCAACTACTCTAATTTTGATCACAGGGGTGCCTACGGAGGAAATCTGCACCGACATTCTGTGAGCCCGGAATATATTCAATGTTAAACTGATATGGTTCTAACAATAAAGACCATCTTAACAATATTGCATTTTCATGCTTGGCCTGAGATAAGAACACGAGAGGCTGGTGATCTGTCTGGACCACAAAAGTCCTACCATACAGATAGATTTGGAACGTTTTTATTGCCCAGATTAACGCTAAACAGTATTTTTCGCTTGTGGAATATCCTTGTTCCGCTTTGCTCAACTTCATTCGTTCATTCATAACCCTCCACTCCCAAAGGAGCATAGGCCTTCAACAAACACATGCCAAGTCCTCCTGTCTCGTGCCATCATCTCAAGTTCTTTCCATGTTCTCCTCATCATTTTCACCTCTGTTTCCAACTCTCTTCTCCATGTACTTCTTGGTCTTCCTCTGCCTCTCTTGCCCTGGGGGTTCCAGAACAAGGACTGCCTTGTAATGCTATCAACAGGTTTCCTCAGTGTGTGTCCTATCCATCGCCATCGTCTTCTTCTCATCTCTTGTTCCACTGGCACTTGTCTAGTTCTTGTCATCAGTTCCACGTTGGTAACCTTGTCATACCATTTTAATCCCTCTATTCTACGCAAGCACCCATTTATGAAAGTCTGTAGCTTTTTGGTTGTTGTCTTTGTTGTTCTCCATGTCTCCGAGCCATACAATAGGACTGACTTCACATTTGAGTTGAAGATTCTTATTTTCGTGTTGGATCCGTTTTCTCTTGATCTCCATATATTTCCCAATGCAATGAAAGCTCCTCTTGCATTTTGTATTCTTATTTTGATATCGCTGTCTGTCCCTCCAACTTTGTCTATATTACTGCCAAGATATGTGTATGAATCTACATCTTGAATTGGTGTTTCTTCAAGTTCAACCCTGTTATCATTACCTGCATTTATTCTCATTATTTTTGTCTTTTCCCTGTGTATTTTCAGACCCAATTGCTGTGACCTCTCATCGAGTGTTTTCAATTTGTCCTGCATCTGATTACGGTTATGGGACAGAAGAGCGAAGTCATCAGCAAAATCCAGATCATCCAACTGCTTAGTCAGAGTCCACTGGATTCCATTTCTGTTGTGTGTTGTCGATGATCTCATAACCCAATCTATTGCCAGCAAGAAAAGAAATGGAGACAAGAGGCATCCCTGTCGCAATCCTGTTCTTATCCCAAACGGTTCTGTAAGCTGTCCTTCGTGAAGAACTCTGCATGTCATGTCTTCATATGTTTTCTTTATTAAATTAATGATCTTCAGGGGAACTCCATAATGCCTCATCAATTTCCAAAGTGATTCTCTGTCTACACTGTCAAATGCCTTTTCGTAGTCCACAAATCCGATGTATAGTGGTGAATTCCATTCCAGACTTTGTTCAACTATTATTCTCAAAGTGGCTATCTGGTCTGTACATGATCTGTTTTGTCGAAAACCTGCTTGTTCATCTCTCAGTTTCTTGTCTATGGACTCTTTTAATCTCTCAAGGATAATCCTGTTTAATACTTTTCCTGGCACTGATAGTAACATTATTCCTCTATAATTTGTGCACTCTTGTAAATTTCCCTTCTTAGGCAACTTAACCAGATATCCTTCCTTCCATTCTGCTGGTATCTCTTTCTTTTCCCAGACTTTACCAAGTAATTTATATAACATCTCTGTAGCCGTGTCGATATCTGCTTTGATGGCCTCTGCTGGAATGCCATCAGGTCCAGACGCTTTTCCCTCTCTTGGAAGCTTTATGGCTTTCTTTATTTCTTCCTTCGTTGGTCTTTCACCGTTAATTTGTAGCTCTTCTTCTGCTGGCTGGATGTCCGGCGGGTTTTGTGGAGCTGGTCTATTGAGAAGGTCCCCAAAATATTCTGTCCACCTCTTCATTTGCTCTTGTATATTGCTGAGCAGTTTCCCATTCTTGTCTTTTATGAGGCAACTTGTTTGTTTGTATTTCCCTGTTAGCTTCTTTGTGCTGCTATACAGTTCTCTCATATTTCCTTTGGCTGCAGCATCTTCTGCCTCTCTTGCCAACTCCTCAATATACTTCCTCTTGTCTCTTTTGATACTTCTTTTTACTTCTTTGTTTGCTTCAGTGTACACTTCTTGAGCCTTGGCTTTGGAGCTTCTAGTTTTGCTTGTGTTTAACTCTGCTTTCTTGTTTTTTCTGTCTTTTATCTTATTGATGGTTTCTGTTGTTATCCATGCTTTTTGTTGTCTTTCCCTTTTCCCCAGTATTTCTTCACATGTCTCCTTCCATACTGTTTTGACCTGCTGCCAATAGTCTTCTGTATTCTCTACATCTTCCAGCTGTTGGAGCACTTGGAATTTGTTGGATACTGTGACCGCAAATTTGTCTCTTGTTTCTTGATTTCTTAGCTGTCCTACATTAAACTGTTGTCTATAATTTTGCATTGTTGCATATCTCTTGAGTTTCATTTTTACTTTGGCTATCAGAAGATGGTGATCTGATGCCACATCTGCTCCTCTATATACCTTTACATCCTGCAATGATGATTTAAACTTCTTGTTTATGCATATATGATCAATCTGATTTTCTGTTCTATGGTCTGGTGATATCCATGTTGCCTTGTGTATTCTCTTATGTGGAAACATGCTTCCTCCTATAGCCAGTTGATATGAAGCACAGAAGTTTGTGAACAGCTCTCCATTTTCATTCATTACTCCTAGCCCATGTTTTCCCATGACTTCTTCAAATCCAGTGTTGACTATACCTATCTTTGCATTCATGTCACCCATCAAAATTGTGATGTCTCTTCTTTTTACTTTATCCATAATTTCCTGTAGTTTAGTATAAAATGCTTTTTTCACAGACTCTCCTTCGTCATTAGTTGGTGCATAACATTGGATGACATTTACATGAATTTTCTTTTTAGCTGTTTTGAAAGAAGCTGTTATTATTCTGGGTCCAACAGCTTCCCATTCAATTAGTGCTTTCTGTGCTTCTTTAGATAACATAAGAGCTACCCCTTCACTGTGGTGTGAACTTTCGTCTTCATGTCCTGAGGACAGCACCAATTCACCTGTGATGAGTTTCTTCCTGTCTACCCCCTTCCACTTTGTTTCACACATTCCCAGAACCTCGATTTTGTATTCCCTCATTTCTGCTGCTACTTGCGCCACTTTCCCTTGTTCGTTTAATGTCCGAACATTCCAGGTGCCAAATCTGGAAGTTCTCCTAGAAGAAAGAAGGTTAGTCAGCAACACAGACTCCTTTCGGCTTTCTCTGTGTTGCATCATACGCCTCCCCGCGAGAGGACCTTCCCCTGTCTTGGATGGCTGTGTTTTATTTTCTTTATTTGACTTGTCCATATTTGTTGAAGTTTTTTGTGGTTTAAATTTTTTTACAGGATGGTGTAACCGGCCCCATGCCCAACCCTCCTTAGTCGCTTTTTACGACATGCTTGGTAGGGGACAGTTTTACTATTCTTTGCTCCCCTTTCGGGCCCCGGTAACACACGGTTCAACTTGCGGCTTGCATAAGCGACTGGGTTTAGTTCCCCATTGGGTGAAGAAGACCTTTGCAACAGAGTAGCCCCCCGGCCTACATTGCTTGCGTCTGTTCTCACCACAAAGTCCTGAGTCAAATCAGGCAATTTGAGAATCGGCTTGCTAGTGAGTTTTTCCTTTAACTCTTGGAATGCCAATTCACATTGCGCTGACCAAACAATTTTATCTGGATTTCCCTTGCGAGTCAGATCAGTTAGAGGAGCACATCTAGAGTTTAAAATTTTGATATATTTTTGGTAAAACCAACATAACGACACGAATGATCGCACGTCTTTTTTTGTTTGCGGTCTATGTGCTCTCTGCAGTTTTTCCAAGTTCTTGGGGTCAGGGGTCATGTTACCCTGATATACAGTATGTCCCAAGAATTCCAACTCTTTGCATCCAATACAACATTTTGTTGGTCTAGCAGTTAAGTTCGCTTCTCTGAGCCTATCAAATAACATATTCAGAGAGTTAATGTGTTCTTCACATTTTTCTGTGGCGATGAGAATATCATCCATGAAATTTGTGATACATGGATTATTCAAGGGATCCAACAATTTGCGCATCATCCTAGAAAATACACTCGGAGCATTTTTCAATCCGAATGGTAACATGTTGAATTCATAATGTCCTTCCGAGGTGCTAAAAGCTAAATAAGGTCTAACTTCAGGCTTCACTGGAATCTGGTAATAGCCTTTGCTAAGATCCACCATCGAAAAATATTTTGCCTTATTCAGTCTGGCAAATAACTGTTTTGTGTCCGGTAATGGATCCATCTGACCTTCTGTGACAGCATTCAGTTTCCTGTAATCTATGCACAGTCTATGTTCCGCAGACGGTTTCCTCAACAAAAATACACTGGAGCTAAAAGAAGATTCACTGTGAGAAATAATCCCCTCTTTCAACAAATACTCTATCTCTTCTTTCAATGCTTTCTCCTTTACAAACGGAACAGAATAGGCTCTCATACAGATTGGTGTTGAGTCTGCCAGCTTCATGTCATACTGTAGCAAATTAGTATGTCCTGGTTTTTCTGTTAACACATCCGTATGTTCCTCCAGAACCTGTTGAACTCTCTCCCTCTGATTTTTAGTCAGGTGCTTACTGACTTTTACCTGTGCGGCTGTCTCACAGGGGTGTAATGGGTATTCATGTGAGGTGAGTGGTTCCTTTTTCATTTCAGTTGCGATAGCCAAGGTCAGTAAGGGGGTGCCTTCCTGGATTGGTCTGTCCAGATACTTCTTTAAAAGGTTCACATGATATATTTTCTCCTTCCCCTTTTTGTCAATTTTATAGTTTGTTCTAGACACCTTCTCTAGAACCGTATATGGACCTTGCCATCCAATTTGCAACTTATTCTGGCTGCCGGGTAGTAGAAGAAGCACTTTCTCTCCCACAGCTAATTCTCTGTCCTGTGCTTTCCTATTAAAACAAGCTGCATGTTTCTTCCTGGCTTGTCTCAAATTATCATTTGTCAGTTTCCATCCAGCTTTCAGACGAGTGGTCAGCTCGTTCACATATTGATATGATGAGGTAACAGTCTCTTCTGCCTTCTCATCTGTCCAGGTCCTCAATAAGGCTTCTAATGGACCTTTTATTGGCCTCCCAAATAACAGGGTTGCGGGTGCCATCCCGGTGGAACTATGTGGTACCTCCCGATACGCAAACAACGCAGCGGGCAGAAATTGATCCCACATATCAGGTTTCTCATGTGCCAGCTTCCTCAGGATAGAAATGAGAGTCCCATTGAACCTCTGTACCTGGCCGTTTCCTTGTGGATGGTACGGACTACAATGAAAGTGTCTGGCTTGAAATAGCTTTAAAACTTCTTCCGTTAGTTTCCCCTTGAACTGTGAGCCATTATCAGTCAAGATTTGATGCGGGAATCCTAATCTTGTGAATATTGTAAGTAGTGCCTCTGCCACATGTTTTGAATCAATTGATGGCAGGGCTACCGCCTCTCCCCACATAGAACAAGTGTCCACCAGAGTAAGTATGTAACTGTTCCTCCTCTTGGTCCGAGTGAGAGGTCCCACAATATCCACTGCAACCCTCTCAAAAGGTGTTCCCACTATGGGCATTTCCCCTAGAGTTGCAGGAGCAGTCCAATGTTTTGGAGCTACCCTTTGACATTCTGAACAGGATTTGACAAATCTTTTTATATCTTCCGTTATCCCTGGCCAGAAGTAATGACAAGCTATACGCTGTCCTGTAGCGCCGATCCCCATGTGACCACTGAAGGGAATCGCATGCCCTAGTTCCATCACTTTCTCCCTATATGAAGTGGGAAGAACCAGCTGGTTGTGACCATTTGTTCCAGTTCCGGCCTTCCGGTATAGCAATTTGTTCTTCATAATATATTCTCCCTTGCTTGGAGGTGTGTGGCATTTAGGCAATTTTTTAAAACATGGCTTGAGTGTCCTATCCTCAGCCTGCGCCTTCCTCATCTCTTCTGGATGAGCATTTATAGGTTCACCTTCTTCCTCCTTTGACTGTGACCTGGTCTGCACTGTCGCCATGATCACAGGTCTCTCGGGATTCCCCAAGAAGACGTATCTACACCCCAATATCAGAGGGTAGATTGGTTCATCTATCACTGCTGCTCTGATTTCTCCTTCCACATAGCGAGTTTTCACCGTTATCCTTGCGATGGGAAGTGTCATGAGTGGTATGTCCTTAGTCGCCCCTTGTATTTCTACTGTTTCGGTGGTATACTGACTTGGGTCCACTAGGCTAGCCTTCACAACTGAATCATAATCCAAACCTGTATCATATAGGCACCTTATGGTGACCCCATTACAAATAACATCCTCACAAACTGGGGGGTGATAAGGTTCCTGCTGTCCATCAGGATTAACCTTTAATCTCTGGTTCCCCGATTTCATTGCAGCAATGTTTGAAGGTTTCCTTTTACAAAATTCGGTGTTATGGTTGTCCTTCTTACACCATTTGCACCACCTCTTTCCTTGGTTAAAAGGTTTTCTTTCATTATATTTTTGGTCATTGAACTGTGAGTTTCTATCACGATAATCATTTCGTGGCCTATCAAAGTTTGTCCTACCTTTATTACCTTGTTCTCTGGTATAAAATTTATTAAAGTGCTGTGGGGGCTTTAAATTTTTCTATATGTTTCTTTTTAGAGCCAACTACCTCTGCCTGGGCTGCTTGATACCTCTCAGCGACATTCAAAACCTCCCCCAACCTCTCTGCACCTTGTTCCATGAGAAATTTTCTCAGGTCTGGAGCCATGGACTCTCTTAATTGCTTTATCATGATCATTTCTTTGAGATCTTGGGTCTTCCCCAGAGCAGTCCATTTCTTCAAATAGGTTTCCAGTCTGGCAGAGAATTGGTGGTATGTCTCCCCAGACAAAAGTTTGGCCTTTCTAAACTTCTTACGATAAAATTCACCATTCTTTTCATATCTCAATAACAGAGCCTGCTTTAGCATGTCATAATTGTCTTGGTCGTCTCTATTCATTTTAGCAAAAACTTCATAAGAAGTACCTCTAAGCCCTTGTGATAACTTGAGACTCCACCTCTCTCTCTCTCTAACCCATACGTAGAAGCCAATAGTTCAAATCTACTTAGGTACACCTCTATGTCATCGTCTTTCTCAACAAAATGGTCTAAATGAAACCCCATAGCTGAGGTTGAAGCTCCCTGACTAGGCGTGGCATCTGAGGCAAAGGGGCTGGCACCATTTTCAGGAGCATGGCCTTGTAATTCCAACTCCCTTAGTCGTAACTCGTGCTCCCTTTGCAATCTCCTATCTTCTGCTTCCCTTTCGGCAGTCAATCTCTTTTCCTCTGCTTCCCTTTCAGCCTTTTTTTCTTCTAATTGGAGCCTTTTAATCTCCCTATCTGCCTCCAATGCCTTAGCCTCTTTGTCAGCCTCAATCTGCAGCCTCTTAAGTTCTTTGTCAGCCTCAATTTGTAACCTCTTCTCTTCAGCTAACCTCCTATCTTCCCTTTCAATATACTTGTCACATTCTGACGTCACATATTGAACCAAAACCTGAACATCCATGTTCATTTCCTTAGCCGTCAGCACAGCAGCCGATCTGAATTTGGCTAGATCTGCCATACTATATCACACAATTTAACAATGACTAAGGTAAATTACAAAATCTAATTACTAAGGTAATATACTAATTACTTATTTACCACTGGCTGTGAAGATTCCTCAACTTTTACTTTCCACTTTTAATTTTAGGGACACTGTTAAATTTATACAACTTATGCCCCCAATAGTTTAATTCCCGGACCAGGAAACCCTAATATCTTTGGTAAATCTAAATCCCGGACGAGCCCCCAATATTTGTAGTGGTTTTTGATGTTATTGTGTGCTTGCTATGTTACCTAGTGTACTGGATGAGGTCAGCTGTGAAGGCTCCTGAAGATAACAGTTTATGTGAGTTACAGAATGCCTTTCCGCTACCACTTATGACCTCAAACAGACTTATTCTGCAATTATGTATGTTAGCTACGTTTAATGTCTAGGGTAATGAAATGTGATGTGTAGGTAATTAAATACACAGACACACACATGTAAACACTAATTCTAATAATAATAAGTTCTATGAGCAAATCAACTAACACTGGCTTTAGAATTTAAATTTTACAATTTTTTTTTAAAATTATTTAGAACTGAACCAAAGTTTCTTCTGGTCAGGACGTATGAAACAATATGTATTTATCAATAAAAGTGTATATATATTGAATAATCACAATGAAACACTTTGTACATAGATATATGGGTTACATTGGTTAATATTAACAATAACTACAGTCTTTTTGGAAAACTAGCACTGGATGTCTGGTCGTGGTGGTGTCATCACGCCCGATCTCTGGTTACAATAGTCATTGTCTTTGAAATATGGAACTGAGGTATAGTTTTTATACACCAGGATTTTTATTTATTTAGTGTGGAAAATTTTTGATGAATCAACAGCAGGCCAGGTTTTCAACTTATCTGGCCTGTGACGATGTAGTAAAGAATTCAAGTGGCCCACTCCTCACAGTTGCTGAGGTAAAATGGTAGGCTTCTTAGTCATCCACTCTTGGACCTCTTCAAAGCATCTGGCACTAGCGCAGTGCCAGACCAGAAACTCTGATACCAAAATTTGTGCCATGTGTCAACACACTGCCTACTTCACTATTTTTACAAACAACAAAGCAAAAACAGTACAAAGACCGGGTCAGATCTCTCTGACAGACCCAGCACATCTCACCCAGGCGGTATCAAATAGCACTAGTTTCCCATTCCTTTATGAACTGCACTGCATCTGAAATATTTTCATTAATCTCTTCTTTTTTTTTTTATAGAATAAGGTGGGTGATATGTTCCCACTGATTTCCTGAAATAAAGAGCTGTCTTTTATAGTCTGGGATATGTTTTCCCATATTATTTGTTTGCCTCTAGGCCCTGGACTGTCGCTGGGGACCTGGAATAATCACTCACTTGACGTAATCATTTTTCATTATATGGCAGTATCAATCACTCATTAAATGTTAAATAAAAAGGTTACTGAATTTTTCTCCTTACCACAATTCAAAATTGAAAACACAGTTACGTTGTACTAGCAAAACTCAGCTGAGCTGCTGGCTAGATTATGGCGTCCCACTGATAATATATATATAATCCTGGAAATCACTCTTCTAGCATTAACGAACTGTGTATATGGACAGTCTTTAAAAAAATGGCACTTGCGGGCGTCTTTCTTTCTATAATATGAACTCTTTCGTCCAATCAGCGGACTTCCTCTCTACCTTTCAAATATTTAAACTACAATGTCCAATTTCAGTCCAGTCTCAGTCTAGTGTGTAGTATTTTTCTGTTGGTCTGTCCGTACGAACTTGGTTTTCCCAAAATTACACTTGTTTTTGGACTAACTACAAGAAAAAAACTACACAAATTTTGCCTCCCCCTACTTCTAAGATCTCTATGCTAAGTTATTTTTAGCTACTATCCTCCTATCCTGCCCCTTGTCCACATGTAGTTTGTTTTTCTGCGTTAGGCTCAAGGACGCGTCAAAATGTAACTTTAGTGAGAGTATGCACAAATAACTGTCTGCTAGTCTGTATTGAACAATACAGTCTTTCGTCAATATCTTTCGTGTTATCTGTCCGTCTTTGTAATTAAAAGTATATTATTTCTAAGGTAAAGATGGGCTATCAAACTAGCTAGTTTTTATTCTCCTAAACTTATTATTAAGAAAAAAACATACTTTTTTCAAGGTTAGTTTTGAAATTTGTTTTTGTACCTTCGTTCACGGCGTTTGCCGCTATATTCAAACTAAAACGACTATTTACCGTAGAACGTCCAAGATACGTCTGTTTCTGACAAGAGCTAAGGTCGTTTTTCGTCCAATTTATTACATTGTGTCAACTAGTGGCGTAATTTTTTACTTTAAAACTACAAATTGCGTCTTCTAGACTTAGATTCAAACACGTGTTCAGACCGCATCATTTTTGTTCATTTTATCTCCGTTTCCACCCCGTCTAAAAGGATAGGCCGTTAGTCTGCATGTTATAACTAGTTAGTTTTCAATGGCGCTAGAAAACGCTGGCGTGGGCGAGAATGTATCAGCGTATCTTACCTATTTTTTTATCCCTACATTTCATTTAACTGTTATCTGTATAAATGGAGGAATTTTAGCGTTGTATCCTTGAATTTCACCACAGGCATATGCACCTATGATAAAGGATAATGGAGACTGGAACACACAGGCGCTGTGCGCTGGAAATCGTTGACTTCTTGGCGGGTACGTTAGTATTATCCACTGTGACGGGACCTAAATGGGTCCGACAATGTTGCCCCGAAGCATGGAGGTCAACGGCAACCGCTCGTAGACGCTGGCGCTTGGCAATAGGCGGTGGGTAAGTAAACCCCAGTAACCACCTTGTAGGCTGAACGCGGACAGAACGATTGGTCTGCCGTGTGGTCTATATTAGTTAGTTGCTTATCCTTTACAGGACGTGGCAATCAACCCCAGCTTTTATTGGCTGTTTTTGTGATTTTTCTAGGCAATTTTTACGTTCAGCAGTTTGCCATTGCTTTCTGAACGGTACGGCGCTTATACCATTGTTAAAAATCCACACAAAGCGATCTGCTACCAAACCGCCAGCAGCAGGTTTCGAACCTGGTATATCTGGATTATGAAACCAAGTTCATATCCATTAGGCCACAGACGCCGACGGTCTATATTAACTGTAGGTAAATATAGCGAGGGCAGTAGTGATCCTTAAGGGCATGTTAGTATAAATGCCCAGTATATGTTTTTGTAGGGATGCATAGGATGCGACAATACAGCACAGTTGACAGGTTGACCATCTCAATCAAGGAATTAAGTTCCGCACAAATGCTAGTCGCAAACAGCTCTCAACTGTAGCACAAAGTCACTGGCAGCAAAAATCCTTAAATAGACAACTGGTGAAGGGTGATAGAGACCTGCCCTTAAATAGTAAGAAAAGTTGCCAGAAGTTCGGCCAGCGTTCCTTAGCCTGCCCGAGATGAAACAAACAAACGTAAGACTTACGAGAGAGAGAGCGTCTTCAGCTGCGTCCCGAGACGAAGGGAAAGTGGCGTAATGCTAGCACACCCCCCCCCCGTTCCACGAGGGACTGGAGTTTGGGATGAAAACCGAATGACGGCAAAGATAAAAGGCAGAGAAAGTTTCCCCGTGTTCTGGGGTACTCCGTATTCAAAGAAACTAAGATTTTTCCGTTCACCCAGAATCGCTATGTAAAAGACGTATTGACAAAATGCTGCTTTGCACGTGCAAGGAGGTGGGCCTAGCTTGGCTCTATCAAGGTTGACATAATCAAAGAGATAATCTAAGTTACTGAAGCAAACATGACAGAACAGTGGGAGTAGACAATGAATAGAAAGAAAACAGGTCGACCACTCAGAGTAAAGTGGCAGACATTTCAATTAATTTTGTCACAGTCTTAAAGTACATAAAAGAATCACCACGAAGAGTAACGCTTCAGGCAACTGATAGTGACAATACAAAATAAGAGCAAATTTGAAAGTTTAATACAAAATAAGAGCAAATTTGAAAGTTTAATACAAAATAAAAGGGATACTAGTTAATTTTAAAAATGGATAAGAAAGGATGTAGAATTATACAGTGGAATTGAAGGGGTATCCCAAAGAATTTTGCACCCCTACTTGCAGAGACAGGAGGAACTAATACAATATATGTTCTTCAAGAAACACATTTAAACCCCAATAGTAGATATAACTGCAAGGGTTTTAAGATACTTAGGCACGATATGAAAAGGTAGAGGAGGGCGTGTCGCAGTATTGGTAAACGACACATTTAAAATTATAGACTGAGAAGTATTTGATACAACCAACTTAGAAGGTATCCAGGTAACAATAGCGAGTGAACCAAATAATCTAACACTTAAATGTATACGCTAAAGAATGGAACAATTAAAGATGAAGAAATATTAGCCATAAGCACCAGACTAGGCCCAACTAGAAAACAATGACCTACCAATACTTAACGAGGGAACAGCAACTAGAACTAATCCACAAACGAGCGGGGCAGATACATAAATAGACATAAGCATAGCAACTAACAATCTAGCCAATGCAAACTGGGAAGTGTTACCTGACACAAACTCAGATCATCTGCCAGTTGTAATAACCATAAAAGAAAAGGTTTTTTCAAACCCAGGATCAGAAAAACCAAGTTTTAACTATAAAAAAGCAAACTGGAAAGCCTTCTAATCAGAGCTGGAAGTGATGGAATATAAAGACATGGAGTCAGATGATACTGACTTATTAGCAGAGACACTGACAAATGAAATTCTCAAAATAGCAATAAAATATATACCAAATAAAAATATGCCACAGCATCTAAAACCAATAAATAACATTAATAAGAAAAGAAAAACTCAGTGTAATAAAGAACCAGTTGCCTGGTGGAATAAAAGCTGTGCAGAAATTCACGAGAGAAGAAAAAGGATATTACAAAAGTATAGATATAACAGAACAGAAGAAAACTATGATGAGTATAAAAATATTAGGAATGAATCCAACAGAATAATATTTAAAGCCAAAGAAACTAACTGAAAGGAGTTTTGTCAATCACTTAAACCTAGCACTCAAATTAAAGAAGTATGGAAAAAAACTTAAGGCAATCAAAGGGAACAATAAGAAAACAATAATGCCAACAATCAAACTACCAAAGAGAGAAGAAACAGATAAAGATAGAGCTAATGCCCTTGCTGAGTATTTCTATAAAGTCAGTGCAAAAAGTAGTCTTGGACAGGAATAGAATGAGAGAAGAGAAAAACTTAAAGCGAAGTTTATAAATGAATTACCAGACCAGATAGATAAAAAACACTTTTTAGATGCTCATATAACAAAGGAAGAAGTAACTAGTGCAATAAAAGAAAAATCTAATACTGCCTCAGCGCATGATATACTTAATTATGAAATCCTTAAGAAAGTACCCAAAAAAACTATAAACATGATAACTTCCCTTTATAACAAAACCTGGAGCTTATTCAAGATACCAAAAGCATTGAAAGTAGCTATGATAGTACCCGTCCTAAAACCCAATAAGGAAGCCCATGAAGTAAGTTCATATAGGCCTATCTCCTTAACATCATAACTAGGCAAAACGCTGGAAACTGTTGTTAACAAAAGAGTTAAATTCTTCCTGGAAAATAATCAGTTATACAGCCCAACCCAGTCAGGGTTTAGAGCAGACAGAAGTACAGTAGACCAGCTTGCAAGATTAGAACACGATGTAAAGCTAGGGTTCAAGAAGAAAGAGAAAACAGTGGCAGTCTTTTTAGATGTCGCTAGAGCATATGATGAATGCTGGAGAGATGGAGCTCTTTACAAGATGAAAAAAATTGACATTACGGGCAAAACCTATAGGTATCTAGAAACATTTTTACAGGACAGGTATTTTGCTGTGCAGGTGAGCAACGATAAGTCAGAAATATATGAACAACAGAATGGGATTCCTCAGGGATCAGTGATTTCACATTCAATTTTACGATAGTTGTAAATTATTTAGCAGATGAATTTAAAGACATTAAGAATGCACTTTCACAATTTGCAGATGACTGTGCCGTTTGGCGGTCTGGAAAGAAACCTGAACCATGTTTACAAAAAACTGCAAAACCAAGTAGACAAAGTTTCAGAATGGATGAAAAGCTGGGGCTTCCAAATTAATGTAAACAAAACAGTTGGTATGATATTCAGCAAGGGAAATTTAAAAAAAATAAAAAAATCAATTTAACCTTTAATGGACAAAAAATATGTACCTCCCCAGCAACTAGATTCATGGACATGACTTTAGATAAACAACTAAATTGGAATAAACATATAGACATTTTAGTAGAAAACTGTAGGGGACTCCCAAATATGCTAAGGATAGTAGAAGGTGATAGATGGTGTGGGATGGGGCAGAAAAAAAAATTACGCTTATGTTCTATAAGTCATTCATCAGGGGGAAACTAGATTATGCAAGCATAGTCTATGACTCACCTTCAGCTTCTAACATAGCAAAACTGGACAGAATTAAAAATGCAGCCATGAGAATCATTACAGGCGCATTTAGATCAACACCACTAGAAGCACTAGAAGTAGCTCTTGGCATACCTCCCATCGATCTAAGACAGAAAGAACTAAGATTAAATTATTGAAGCAAAATGGCACAAGAAGTGACCCACCCAGAAAAATAAAGCATTTGTGAAAAATCAACCACGTGTATGGGACGTCCCCTTGAATACAGATAGATATCCAACAAGGTGGAGAACTATAGAAGATCTAATACAGTTCAGAGAACTGTCAAACGCAATTAATAATAGTAACATATATAGAAACACAATACCACCCTTGGAACTAAAAGCACCAATCATAGACTACACAATCACTGAAAAGATTAAGCAAAATGTAGAAGATAAAGAAGCCAAAACGATATTAAGTTCATAAATCAACTTACCAAGGAACGCCTGGCAGGACATTAAGGAAGAAATTCTTGCAATTAATACATCACTATGGAACAGAGGATGAAGTTTGAGGCTAGTGCGGGTTCCAGCACACATAGGTATAGCTGGCAACGAGTTAGCAGACCAGATTGCTAAATTTGGAAGAATAAGTAAAAACAATATAAGAGCAGGATTTGGAAAATCGGAGATTAAGAGCCACGTGAAGCTAACCATAAACGAGGAATGGAAGGACAGTAGTAAAGGCAGACACGCATTCAAAATTCTGAAAGAACCAACAAGGACGTGCCAGGTCAGAGAAGAGCTAAAAGTACCCTCGAACAAAAAGCGGCGCAGCATACTTTATGATAGAGGAACCATACTGCCAAGAATGTCAGGAAGAAAATGACATAGACCACTACCTTATCCACTGTAAAAAGTACGAGCAACAGAGGCTTGAATTAAAAGCATACTTTAGAAATCACAATATAGACATGACAGGTGATAAGGTTTTAAGTATAGATGCCCCAGCGGAAGCCCAAACAATATTTAAGTGATATATACACAAAACAAATGAAGACATATAAGGTTAATAACAGTGACAATATTAGTAATAATAATAACAATAATAATACTTCAGAAAAGAAATTCAACCGAATAAAAATTAATGAACAAAAACTAACAAAACATTAATGAAACACAAAATAATTGACTACCCATAATGCAAGGAAAGACAAAGAAGTAACAAACAAACAAAAAACAAGACTTAAAAAGAAGAAATGCTAACATAAATTAAAACCATCAACTGCAAAAGACAATAGTTAGCTAAATACAAAACTAAACATACAGTTACATTAAATACCCTAATTATAACCAAATGTTAGGTAGAACAGGGTAGACCAAGATGGTGGACGAGCTGAGAAAATAATGGTCAACTGTTACTAAGTGTAACTGTACTTTTTCTTGTTGAGGTGATCACTGGCCCAAGACAGTATACATGTTGTTAGGTGTGTAGTGCGAGCGTATGATGAACTGAGTGTGGGTGCGAATGAAGGCGCGAATGTGTTTAGGCTCGTATAAATGTAGACCCTGCAACCCATACACTCACATGCAGTAGTCAAGGATGCTTGGACACTGCAGGCACGTTTCAAAACATTTATTGACGAGAACACACATGGTATCAACAGGAACAATCATTGTAAACAAGGTCATGCTGACCGGAAATCGATAGGTATACATTAGGCATTCAGCAAGCTGGTAAACATTTGAATATTCGTGCATGGTCAATACAATGTTCTTCAATAAGGACAGTTCGTGGCGTCGCCCTGGGATTACTGACTAAACGCGTCAGATACCTTAATCACTTTGACACATAGGTGCAACTTGGCATTCCCCGCCAATTGCACATTATCAGGCTGTAGTATAATAGCCAAAAAAAAACACAGGCCTCGTTCTGACGTCGGCTGTGTACTTCTGATAAGCAGGTTACCATCAACCCTGCAGTAATGCTTATTGTAGACATAAATATGCCGCCAATCTGCGGCTCCCACAATATATCTTCGTCACTGGATTTCTGGATGGTATGAAGACTAATAGTCTTGGATGGCTACCTTGAGCACAACATATATGTTCTGTAATGGAGGACCGGTGAGCTGCAGTTCACAGACTAGGCAATCTTCTAACATGTTCTGCTACCGAAAGCATAGTAATGGAAAAAGTCGGTATTACCTGTAACCGAGTCCACAGAACTTAACAAGGAACTCTGCTGTCATTCCAACGCACAGAGATTCACTAGGGAAAACTGCCAGTGCAGTCACTTCGAAGATTCTTCCCGAAAAAACACAATGGACTCTCGTCCCTTCAGAAACCAGGACACTTCCCGGCTTGCCGGAAGTCTAACTCAACTCCCGCTTAAAAAAACCTGCCCATGGGCATACGCCCGAACTGTCTACCTTTGACCCTAAAGGTCAAACACAATGAATGAATCAACAAGGGAAGACAACCCCTAATCAACCTGACATCGCAGGTAAAGACACAATTATTCTTATGATAAAAACATAAGCAAATAACTTGACAGATGACTCCGTCAAAAATGACAGCAACACTAAGCCACTTATCTCTATAGTTAATTCTGATTATTGCTTTGATCTCTTCACATTTAGCCCTGTCTTCTGTTTGGATTTTATTTCTTCCTTCTTTGGTAAGTTTCCTCTCACCACCCATCACCTTTAAAAAATAAAAAAATTAAGGCCATTATGTACAATGATGAATCTGTAGTTCATGGTGAGAAATCAGGATGGGGCTACTCTGCTATATTAAAGGGTAGAATTGTCGTTGAACATAGCAAGGCTTACATGATAATAACTTCCATTATGAGAATGGAATGAACGAACGAACGAACTTTATTGACAAAGGTTTGAGAATTGGGCACGCAGGCCCGTCTGACATTCTACCCTTCCTTTCTTTCATCTTTTATAATGAATTCACTTGTTCTTACATGCATTTTACATATCAGTTTAGAGGAATTCCAAGTTGTAAAGGTAAAGTAAAGCATACTCACTTTCACAGTATCTAATTATAATCATGAAATAAAATATGTTCAAAAGTACAAACTAAGTATTGCCATGAAATAAAATATGTTGAAAAGTACAAACATCACCATTAAACCTACATTCGATATTATATCAATTATTCAGAAAATAATCAAATTAGGGTGGGCAGGTAATCAAAACTCCTGTGTTCAAAAAGTTTATGATAGTATGAATAGTGACTGAGGTTGTTTTTTAGATCATGCTTTTTTTTAAAAAAAAATTTTGCTTCGTTTTGGCGAGGCGCGTTACGTTCAACCTAGTCGGTTATATTAGGGTGTATGTTCAAATATAAAAGACCATCAAGTCTTGAACATTTGTAGATCATGTGGAAGATAGTTACAAAGATGAGTAGCAGAGTAAGCTAATTTTTTCTGGAATAAGTCAAGCCTTTCCTTCATCATCATCATCATCATTCTTTTTCGTTCCCTGTGGAACATAGGACAGAAACAGTTGCTCTCCATCGATTTCTATTCTGGGCTGTCTTTTTCAGCTGTGTCCAAGTCATTCCAATTTCCCTAGCCTCCTCTTCAACAGTTCTTCTCCAAGTTCTCTTTGGCCTCCCTACTCTTCTTTACCCTGTGGATTCCAGTCAAGGGCAATTCTAGCTGTGCTTGATTTTTCTCTTCTGAGTGTATGTCCTATCCATCCCAACATTCTTATCTTAATTTCTGTCTGTATTGGCTGTTGTCCGCATCTTTTCCTTTGCTATATATTTGTTATTACATCTGGCCATCTTATACGAAGGATCCATCGGAGACATCTATTTACAAATGTCTGTAGCTTGGAGGTGATACTCTTTGAGACATGCCATGTCTCTGAGCCATACAGCAAGACTGACATCACATTTGTGTTAAAGATTCTAATTTTGTTCTCTTTGGATATAGCTGAGGAGTTCCGTATTGGTCGAAGGGCATTAAAAGCGCATCTGGATTTATTTATCTTTGAGCAGACGTCCTCAGCTGTTCCCCCTCCTTTGTCAATGTTACTCCCCAGATATGTAAAGCTTTCTACTTCTTCAATGACTTGATCATTGATCTTCATCGAGTCCGCCTGCCTATTATTTATTCTCATTTCCTTTGTTTTATTTACATTTATGTGTAGTCCCATCGTTGCTGCTTCTGTTACTAATAAGCCTTGGCTTGGGCACTTGCATTTTGTTAAGGCGTTGACTGCGTCTTTCATTATATTTGAACATTGGAGCATTCTAGGACAGGATTTGGTGAACAAATTTAGCTTTGTTGAACAGAAGGCGCTTTCTTAGGGGCAGTATTCTGAGTTCTTTATATAGATCTACACACTGTTTTTGACAGTTATCAGAAACAAGACGCACTGCACGCGTTTGTAGTGAATGGAGTCATTTTGTGTTGGACATACATCAACCATCCCAGATTGTGGAGCATGGAGGTAGAGGTAGCTACTGCAGCCTTAAGGTGACTGTCTGAAACTTCATTTACAAGGGCAGTTATTGCATCAGACTCACAATCCATAGTTAGGAAGGTCCAAAGGGGTCGGCTCCGGCATGAATGAAGAACCTCCATAGAAGCCTCGAATCTTCAGGAACTGGTGTGGACTTACAGTATGCAGGGGTATGTGGCAATGAACGAGTTGACCGACTAGCTTCAAGAGCACCCATAAATGGTGTACTGGATATGGATAAGGAGAAATACTCTGGGCAATTAACGATAATGAAAATGCAATCGATGAATCATCACGGCTTAGAATTCTGGAATTTGGCATCAAAGAAGACTAGCAGGGATGGAGGTATGAGAGAATGCATCCAGCGTGTATACAACCAGCACGCAACATAATTAACATTCATACCTTTCGACCCTTGCTGAGGAAAACTGAGCACCTATGGGTTTTACCGGAGTGCAATGACGTCGATTCTGATCAAAAACAGTTATTCCTTGACCTAGATTCCCCAGGTTAAGTGAAGTAAAGGCAGCACGAACAACACGCGAAGAAGAACATTGGAGAAAAATATAAAAATGTTGAGGTAAACATGGAAAAACCTTGAGTTGAAGATACACGGCAAGGGGACTTGACGAACTTATGATACAAACATATATTATCCTAGCATAACTAAAAGGGTGGCCGGCGCTGACCACATCACCCTTAGTGTGCCGATGGTCAAGAAAAACTGGACCCAACACCATATTCCCAATATGCCTCGATGGGCGTGTAACGGGATCCTTTACCTTTTTTTTTATAACTAAAAAGGGTTTTGCATGATTAATTAATATGAGCATATTTTGTTATAGTGTTATGACGTCATTGTTATTTGAGTCCCAATTTCTGTAAAAGAACTAAAACAAAGAATAAAAATTAAAATTGAGCTCTTCTTTTGTTGACGTCATGTCTTCCAGCTTAGTAACCAGTTCAAAAGTGATGTTTTGTAAATCACAGTGAATCATATTTATCACATTGTCGAGATTACTTTAATCAGCAGGTTACATCTGATATCAACATAGATAGTTAATGTTCAGTTTTCCTGTTGACCGAAACGTCATATTTCTTCTTCTGTTTTTCTTCGTTCGCTCTTAAATAACCACATACATCTCTCGTCTAAAACTGGAAGTCCGTCTCAGGCATCTCTCATACCATACACATTCTCCTTTATCTGGGTTAGAGAAGGCCATGATGCCAGACTGTTTCTCTCGTGCAGTCAAAAGTTTGGGAGTATGAATCTACTGTTAATTTGTCTGCACACATCTTCTTCTTCTTCTCCCTCGTTCCTGAAAAGGACGTTGGTTGCGTTGTGTCTGTTTACAGCGGAGCTGCGATATCTGCGCCTTTCGGCCGGCACATCCGACTTCAGCACGGCATTTTTTGGGACCGGGTTTGCCTTCCCTCTTCGATCCCTACTCTCAGCCAAACTGCAGAGATGCAGCCTGTTTCCAAGACCACATCTATCTGTCCGATGTTTAATTTGTTGTACAGGTGGTGTATAAGTCTGCAATGGTAAGTTCTTAGTCTGAAAATTATGACTTGATCTATTCTTGGTAATGTTTAGTATGGTTCAGCAGTATTGGAGTCTGGGTGTTCCTTAAGCCACTTATATCTATAGTTAATTCTGATTATTGCTTTGATCTCTTCATATTTAGCCCTGTCTTCTGTTTGGATTTTATTTCTTCCTTCTTTGGTAAGTTTATCTGCTTTGAGTTCATTGAAGTGTTGAATCATGAACATATCGAAGATCCCTCCCAGTTTTCAGGACAGACGGGAAATACCAGTACACATACTTTCAGCCTAAAAATTAGTTCTTCCAAAAGGCATTTTTGTTCACAAAATTTTCGTTCATATCAGTCCAGAGCTAATTAATGAAAGCCGTTTAAGGTGTGTCGATAAGCGAAAGCTTTTTTTTTTTAATTTATGAAGAATAATCTTCCGTTTAACCTCTGACGGGTCATAATTAAAATACATAGTGTTCCTTATTCCAGATACCTAGTCATTGTATTAGTAAGCCTTTACCCATAATGCAAATAGAGTGAAGCAAACTCTTTACTCCAAATTGTGTGGATATGAGAGAGTGTGTTTCATTTGTGTCAAAGTGGTAGTCTCTCACACCTTTCATGTTGTTGATTAATAGGAAAGTGAGTTTGAGAAAGCCTAGAAAATTTTGGAAGACACCCGGTTCATCTTTTATTTGTCACTGCTAATATGTATTATCACTGCGAACGTCTTGCCCGACCTGGTTTCATTCTGTTTTCTTCTGCACTCCTTATAGAACACAGAGCTACATCTGTAACTCGTCCCTTTGCAGGTAACTGGCACTATTCACATTTTCTTGCAGCAGTCGTTTCCTGTAGCCGTTTCTTTTATATAAAGCGGTTGGCACACACACACACACACACACACACACACACACACACACACACACACATGCACGCACGCACGCACGCACACACACTCACACACATATATATATATCAGTCGCTTTGTATACGATACCTGCGACTTAAGTAGCCCTATTTTGTTGTTGTCTTTTTAAATACCCCCGGAAACTACACGGTGTCCACCCTTGTTTGATTGTAGCCCATATGTTCCTACTTTTATTTCGTAAATTGAATGTTGTTCTATTCACATATTACTGGCGGAAGCGGTGTCGTTTTTGTGCAAGGTCTGTAGCTTCAGCAAGTGTCATACCAAGTTTCTCAAGATGTCTTTGACATGGCCTGCCCATCTTCCACTGGGGTATTCAGCGTTTTCGTGCAAGATCTGTAGCTTCAGCAAATGTCGTACCATGTTTCTCAAGATGTCATAGACATTGCTTACCCACCTTCTCCTAGGGCATTCAGCGTTTTTGTGCAAGGTCTGTAGCTTCAGCAAGTGTCATACCAAGTTTCTCAAGATGTCACAGACATTGCCTACCCATCTTTCCCTGGGGCATTCAGCTTTTTCGTGCAAGGTCTGTAACTTCAGCAAATGTCGTACCAAGTTTCTCAAGATGTCTTTGACATTGCTTACCCACCTTCTCCTGGGGCATTCAGAGTTTTTGTGGAAGGTCTGTAGCTTCAGCAAGTGTCGTACCATGCTTCTCAAGATGTCTTTGGCATGGCCTATCCACCTTCGCCTGGGGCATTTAGCGTTTTTGTTTTGTTTTTAATTTAGAAAGAAAAATATCTGGTTCGACCTCTAATGCACGCGTTATTAATCTTTGGTGTGGCATGGTCATCTTTGATTGTCCGATGAAGGCTAACAATCCCTTATTAGATAACAAGTACATAGATGAAGAACTAAAATGTATGCTAACAAATAATAAATTTTATAACATCGTTACGTATAGTCATGGTGACTGAAATAATAATAAAAATATGTAGGAAGAATATGATTCTTTAAAGCTAATGTTAAACAGAATATTAATTTACAGAGAATATAAAATTAAATATTATAAAGCTACACAGAATTAAGGTCAAAAAGAATATAAAATTAAAGATTATAAAGCTACAGATTATAATGTTACAGAGAACTTACGTTAGAGAGAATATAAAATACAGAATATAAAGATACAGAGAATTAAGGTTGTTTTTTATTTTTTTTATTTTTTTTTTTTTATAACCAGCGGCACTCGAGCTTTCCAGCTCTTTCGGCCCAATGACATGTCATTGCGAGGCTGGGGGGAGGGGGGGGGGGGTGTCAGTGGACTTTCCTTCCAACCCGGTCAGGAGCTTCGCTCCTTCCCATCCACACGGGATTTATGTGCAGGAGCCGTTCAGGTTATTCAGTCAAATTTCCGGTCGTAAACATTTCTTCAAACGCCGACGGCCGAGTTTGAACCATGAACAACCTGGTCGCCAGTACAACGTTGTAGCCATTACACCAGTGCGGCTCCCGATTTTACAACAATTAAAAACTATTATGATGGGTAAAATTTAATAGGATGGGACTCATTAAGGTTAGAGAGAATATACAATTACAGATAATAACGAAACAGAGAATTAAGGTTAGAGAGAATAAAAAATTGCATATTATAAAGTTACAGAGAATTAAGGTTAGAGAGAATATAAAATAACAGATTATAAAGTTACAGAGAACTAAGTTTAGAGAAACTATGCAATTACAAATTATAAAATAACAGAGAAATAAGGCTTGAGAGAATATAAAGTTACAGAATATAAAGTTGCAGGTTATACAGTTACAGATTACAAAGTTACAAAGAAAAAAGGTTGGAGCGATTATAAAGTACAAGAAATAAAGTTACAGGAAATACAAAGTTAGCAAGAGCATAAAGTATCAGATTACAAAGTTACAGAGAGAAAAGGTTAGAGAGAATATAAAATAACGGAGAATATAATGTTACAGAGCATATAACATTATAGTGAATATAAAGTTAAGGAGATTGTATAAATAAAAAACAAATGTACTGTTCCTTAGGTATCAATTTTCATGGTCAAGACATTATAAGGAACACTGATGCTTTCATTGCTGGAGTCAGCGACTAACAACGGTGCACTGATCTTATACTTCATAGTGCTAATAGCTTGTCAAAAGAGTAAGATCATTTATGTGTATTTGCGTGACATATGTATTGTCTGATTTACGTAGATCTTCTCTGTTTTTCTCTACATTTCTTTAGATAAAAGTGTCATTCATATGTTGTTGTTTAACTATACGTTCTTTTGCAGCAATGCCAAGTTGAAAAGTTCGCGGCACACTTTTCAATTAATTTACTAAACATTTGCGGCACACCTATCTGATCCCGTGCCAGAATAAAAAATTACAGTGATATATACTAAATTAAATACACTATTTTCTGGGTACTTTAGAATAAATAAAACTCTCAACTCGATTTTATTTTAATTTTTAAAATAATTGGAACATTTATTTAACCAAAAAAAAAAAAAGTTTTTATCCAAACCTGATGGTCCACATGCAATACTTGGGCTTGATGCTTTTGAGTAATTTCTTGGATATTAGGGCGTATATGAGATAAGTGTTGCGTTATTAATGATATGTTTAAATGTTTGGCCAAGCGTGAATCTCGTAGGAGTAACGCCGACAATAAAAATCATCAAATATATGATCCAATGACAGATACGATACATACTTTATTGTCGACACATTGCTCCAATAAAACAGACGTTCATCAATTTAGCACTTGAATGGCGGCCATACATAGGGCCTATGCAGTCGATATCATACAAGATACGAACTGGTCTGTCCGTCATTGAGTCCGCGCTGAAGTCGTCTAACGCGACATTGTTGAAATCATAAACGAATCAAATAGAGCTCAAATTATACTTCCTTTCTGCCAATATCTCATGTGGCAATCGCACACATTGCTGATGCCTTATAAAGTAGAATCATACAGCGGACATACACTTCGAAATCTGGTGCTTCTGAACACACATCTACACTCTGCTGAAACACAGTGAGAAGTTCCCTAGCAGACGGCACTCACTTCTGCATACTTTTTACATCGTCTGTTTACATAAATTAACTACGTCATACTTTATTGGTGTAGCTCTGTATAATATGGATTTCTTAGAGCATAATAACGATCTGCACAAACAAACCCGTTGTGATGTGTAAAATAACCCGTAACATATATTTACCCCCCCCCCCCCCTTTCTCTCTCTCTCTCTCTGAGGAGAAAAATGAAATTTCTCTCAATCAGGAAGGTGCAAAAAGAACATCTGCAGGTAATGTGTATCGCCATGAGTAGCAAGCAGTTTAACGCAATATGTGGGGTTACTGGCATATTGTATAGCTCCCTTTTCTGCCAATGGGTAGACAATTTACCACTATAAGTGAGGTCACTGGTAATAATAACAGCACCTATGTCCAACCTATGTGCATGCAATTTAACACAAAATGTGGGGTCGCTATCCTGTCAAACAGCACCCATGCCTACATAATATATGATAATACAAATGACCCACACTCACATTCAAAAACCGTCAATCTATACACGTACTGGTCAAATCGTGTCAACATTGTCAATTCATATGCATAAGTGTCAATATGCAGAACAAATTATTATGAAGATGAACAGTAGGCTACCAAATACCGTATTGTCCCATTGAAAAGTGTTCAATAACCGAGTCTGTGCTTGAAAGCAATAAATGATTTGGCAATTCATCAACCGTGGATAATACACCGTTGTGAAAGAATGATATTAGATCGTCCATAAAATGTCGCGAATAAGGTCAATCAATATAATGCGATAAAATTTAAAGTTTTTCAACATTTCTGTCCCTTGAATATTGAAGATAAGTTATTTTATTGTTAATTAAGTTCTTTCTGAGATCTTGTAGACTATTGAAACATAGGTAAGTCGCATGTCTAAATTGTTCCCCTTTGATTAGATAAGCAAGTAATAAGTTAATTCCCTTTCAGTAGCAGCGAAAAGCACTATTAATGGCAAACAGTCCAATGTCAATAAATGCGCAAGCGTGTGTTATAAAAATCGTTTCAATTTGCTAATCTGTAATTGCTGTAGAAGTACACCTGTACACTGTGTGTCATGTAGTTTCATGGTATGTTGTCACTTGATCATAAGGTGCGAGCAGAACACCCCTGCTTGATATTGCAACTAGTCAACGAGTTTCATCCCAAAAGAAGTATATCAGTGAGTGTTCTTGACGTAGGGATGAATGAAATTATGTTATAGATATCCTAATGCTTGATACATCGGGACAGTGTATCAGCAAACACATTGGTGTCTCCTTTTATAGCATGGGTTTCATAATCGAAAGGCTGTAGACCAATGGAATACCGTGCTTCGCGTTGGTACTTGAAATTTGTCTGTTGCAGGAAAGCCAGAGCACGTTGGTCAGTTTGTATGATGAAGTGTGCACCGATCAAATAACGTTGTAAGTTGGAAACACACCAGATAATGGAGAGCAACTCACGCTCCACTATTGGGTACTTGGCTTCAGTAGTGGAGAGCGTGTGGCTAATATAAAGGACTGGGTGTAGAACTGTGTTCACATATTGCATCAGGGCGCCACCAATCCCATAACTTGAGGCGTCGGTTCTGCGAATAAACGGTAATCCATGATCAGGCAAGTTTTAAGATAGTGCTTTAGTAAAATAAGTTTTAATGCAGTTTAAGGCATCATGACATGACTGGCTCCAAACAATTTTTATTCGGTCAGCCCTTCTTTAGCAACGAGGAGAGAATTTAGGTTAAATCAGAAAAGTTAGGCATGAATTTCCTATAGAAGTTGATAAGTCAAAGAAGACTTCTGACCTGTTTCTTTGTTTCAGGAACATCAAGGTTTAAGGTTTTATAAATAGTGTTATCTTCAGTTTTTAAGAAGCCGTGACCAACTTTGTGTCCTAGAAAAGAGATCTCATTAAAGCCAATCTGAACTTTGGATGGTTTAGCAGTGGGTTATGAGACGAAGAGTTTGTAGTAAAGAGTGAAGACCAACTACATGTTTATTCCATGAAATGTGAATGTTATACAACAGTGGAGCAGAAATGAAGAACAAGATACAGCAAGACAAATATGAGACCGTAGATCAAGCTAAAGAAAGAAAATACTGAGTGAAAATGAAAACTAATGTATGTTGTGTTAAGCTGAAAAAAAATGTAGCTTAGTCTACATCAATAACAAGGACGATTTACAATATATAGTACATTGACAACCTAGTGAAAGCAATGGAAGACCAACAAGAAACTAACAATAGCTTAACAAATAAGGAAGGAAAAAAACTAAATATAAAAACAGACAACAATCACAACCTACACTGAATACATAACGACACAGCTAAACAATCAGATAGCAATAAACTCTCAGCTGACACAACAATTCCACTGCACTGTTCGCCGGGTTCCACTAAGAGGAAATTACAATCTAAGCCCTACAGAAACTCCTTGAATGTGCCAGTGTTGCCACGAGATGAATCAGAAACAAGGTCGCCTCCAACCAGCCAGCACAAAAATAACAGATATACATAAAACACAGAAATATACACAGATCTGAAGGACGCCACCGTAAAAATTGTTTTAAAAGACGAATGCTAATGCCGTAAACCACTTAACTTATTTTCTGCCTCCTCGCCAGCATAAGCATCTGGTTAGAATGGATATAGTGCCGCCCGTAGCACCATGTGGTACATAATAGTACTGTCTCCCTGGTCCTTCAATCTGCCTTTGAGCTGCTGTCCCCGTTCGCCATCTTGTCGTCTGCTGCGAAACTGTACCGTTTAAAAA
Organism: Oreohelix idahoensis; assembly: GCA_024509875.1. Classification (NCBI taxonomy): domain Eukaryota; kingdom Metazoa; phylum Mollusca; class Gastropoda; order Stylommatophora; family Oreohelicidae; genus Oreohelix; species Oreohelix idahoensis. The sequence continues at coordinate 171,507 of JAMPIV010010245.1, forward strand.
CTTGCTAAAACATGTTGATCCTGTCTTGATCAAATAATATTCTGCCAACGCAAATACGCTAGAGTTCCTAGTTTATTATATGGACAGCATCCTCTGCTGTCGACGACTTGAAAGAAGAAAATTCATGATGATTTCAATAAAAAAAAAACTTGGAGCTCCTCGTCGATTTGCATAAACGACCTTTGCCTAGGCGTATGCAAATCAGATACCGTATCTCTGCCGTAAATGTTCGTGCTTTCTATGCATCGAATAACAATACATTTGAGGGATGTAAAACTTCAACTTCCACGATTTTAGTACTTCAAAAGTTTAGATCCCGGCTTGGCCCCCATGTATTTAACTGTTGCGTTATTAATGATATGTTCACATGTTTATCCAAGCGTGAATCTAGTAGGTGTAACGCCAACCGTAAATCATCAAATAAATTCTCCAATGACAGATACGATACAGACTTTATGATCGACACATGGCTCCAATAAAACGGACGTTTATCAATTTAAAACACTTGATTAGTGGCCATACATAGGGCCTATGCAGTCGATATCTTACAAGATACGAACTGATCTGTCCGTCACTGAGCCCGCGCTGAAGTCGTCTAACGCGACATTGTTGAAATCATAAACGAATCAAATAGAGCTCAAATTACACTTCCTTTTTGTCATTATCACATCTGGCTATCACCCACATTGCTGATGCTTCAAAAAGTAGAATCATACAGCGGACATACACTTCGAAATCTGGAGCTTCTCTTTAACACACGTCTTCACTCTGCTGAAACGCAGTTAGAAGTCCCCTAGCAGACGGCACTCACTTCTGCATACTTTTTACATCGTCTGTTTACATAAATTAACTACGTCATACTTTATTGGTGTAGCTCTGTATAATATGGATTTCTTAGAGCACAATAACGCTCTGCACAAGCAAACCCGTTGTGGTGTGCAAAATAACCTGTAACAATAAGCAAGGTCGTATTGCATCTTCAACACAGAGAAGTTTTTTCCTTTTTTGCATTTAATGCTTGTAAGTGTAGAAATGCCCAACTCACATAAATATGACGTAGAAAACTGCATCAAAATAATTAAAGCTCGTTTTGCAATATGTGGTGAAGTGGGATGTTATAAATATTTATAGGGGACTTAGTGTACTGACTGAGATCAGCTGTGAAGGTATCTATATCTAATAAGAGTAGTGTATTATAGATAACCTTACTTGCTGCCACATATGTATACCTCAGTCAGAATTATTTTGGAATAGTGTGATGACTACGTTATATGTCTAGGGTATGTGTATGATGAAGTGTAAGTCATAACAACACAGACAGATAAACAATTTAATTTATTCCACCACACTTGACAACACTGTGACACTCACATACATAAAACACTCTACGAGGATATCTTAAAGGAGTCACTGATAACTTTTCAAATAACAATATGTATTCAGTGCTGTCATGAATGTATATGTGTCCTGATTCAAATACAAAGGGAACCAGGAATCACAATCAATTTTAATTACAAGTTATATGTACAGAATTTATTAATATGAATCTTGTAGTGACATATATTATTAATAGTATCCTATGTGTGTCAGTTGTGTAGTAGTAATATGAGGTAATACTGGTTTTTGTTTTGTTCAAGCTCTGTTGGTATTTGTCATCATGACTTCAATAGTTTGTTTCTATTGGAACTAGTATTGGAGATGTTCTCAGTTCCTGGTATTAAAACAATTAAATTCCCCTCTTAATTTTATTTTACAATGTCATTTTAAGATGGGGGTACATAATGTTGAGCTCCATGGCCACACTCTCTTATCTTTCGTGATGACTGCAGTAAAAGACTCCTCTGCTCGATTACTTTAATGAGTTCTGGAGCCACCCCACTGGTTGCTATATGGACCAAGGAGTATGCTGTCCACCTCTGGCTTCAGCAAAGCTCTGACCAGGTGCTGCTCAATAACTTTAAGACCACGGTCCCACAATTCATGGAAATAATAAACAGTTTCGTTGACTGGCAATGAATATAGCACAACTCCGATCTGCCGATGTCCCAGGCTTTATTTTATAAAAAATATACACTGGTGCTCAACGCACTGCTTCTTAGTAGGTTTATTACAAGATGTGGCAAGGAACAGACGCTCTGAATTGAGTATATTCGCAGCTCTACCCAATCAAACCATGTCTACACATCTTTTCAAAAAAGTACCCCTTTTCACGTTTCCCCTGACAACACAAGATAGTATTTATAGCCCGACCAATCGTGTTTAGTCTTACATTTGTTGCGCTCCAATCAAATAGGAGTTAACATGGTAGGCTATTTCCGTAACGTAATGTTTTTTCAAACACGTTATAAAAAAAATTTTATGAGCAGAAATGATTTCATGCTGTCAGGCACCCCCACTATTTTATTTTGGTTATAATTTGGTAATTCCTAGACTATTTGCGTAACGTTTTACATATTCTTTGTCAGCAAACCCTAAGGAACCCAAATATACGAATTTAATGGAGCCAATATGCATTTTCTTCTAGGATAGTCGTGCTGTTACTACCTTCTCACTTCCAAACTTTAGGGTGTCTGGGTACTGTCATGTTTTCAAACGTAAACCGGTATAATGTCATAATTCCCAATAAGCGTTTTTCAGGATTTTAAAACCTAACTCTGGTATGGGTAGTGTTTTTATCACTGACGATTTGAAAAAAAGCCAGTGCTTGTGGCCTTACACGCGTGATGGCAGCAATTGTGTATCGCGCGACGCGTGTTTAGTGTTGCATGTGTCCTTGCTTTCTGCCTCTCCCTTCTCTCTATCCTTTAGTCCATCTGTCTTTTAGTTACGCCGTGTATAAAATGGAATGAATGAAATATTAAATTTAGGTCATTGATCAGCTTGCGTATCTCAAGGTTTTTCCAAGAAATACAGTACACGTTTCATTGAAGAAAGCGTGCAGCGACACAGTAGGCTTTTACTATCAACGTGAAAGCGTTACAATTTGCCGACGAAGTAGAAAACAAGGGGATTTCGAGTACAGTCATTGTGACAGCACTGTTCTTTTACCATTTCTCTTTCCTTTTATTAAATTTATTTGTTAGGCTTTGCATTTACGTTTTAATTTATATATGGGGATTAGAATAATTCACGACATCTCCCCTCTTAAAACAGACATTATATGTCAGTCCTTTATTCTATATACACATAGAGAAATTTATTATTATTTCTGGGGTTTACGGTGATTCTCATCACACGGATGGCGGCTTAAAAAATCCGCTCCCAAATTTGTTTTTTTCCAGATATATACTCAATGCTAAAATTATATGGAGCCAAAAGTAAGGACCATCGGAGTAACCTAGAGTTCTCATGCCTAGCCTGGGCTAGAAACGATAAAGGTTTGTGATCCGTTTGCAACTTAAATGCCTTCCCATACAGATAAATATTGAATTTCTTTATTGCCCATATTACTGCAAGACATTCTTTTTCGCTAGTTGAGTAGTTGATTTCAGCTTTATTCAACTTTCTGCTAGCATATGCCACTGGGCTTAATTCCCCATCCAATGCATCTGATTTCTGTAGTAGAGTTGCACCTAACCCAATATTACTGGCATCCGTCCTTACTATGAATTCTTGACTTAAGTCAGGTAATTTCAAAATAGGTTTACTTGTGAGCTTTTCCTTCAATTCTTGGTAAGCCATTTCACATTGTGGTGTCCATGTAATGCGATCTGGATGTCCTTTACGTGTCAAATCAGTTAACGGTGCACATATGGAATTAAAGTTTTTGATATACTTCTGGTAGAAACCACATAATGAGACAAAGGATCTCACGTCCTTCTTGGTTTGTGGTCTCGGGGCTTTCTTTAGTTTCTCTAAATTCTTTGGGTCAGGGGTCATGTTTCCCTGATAAACTGTGTGTCCCAAAAATTCCAATTCTTTACATCCAACGCAACATTTGGTTGGTCGGGCTGTTAAATTTGCTTCCCTAAGTCGATTAAACAGCATATTCAGAGAGTCAATGTGTTCCTCAAATGTTTCTGTTGCTATAAGGATATCATCCATGAAATTTGTTATATATGGATTATTCAGAGGGTCCAATAATTTTCTCATCATTCTAGAGAAGACACTAGGCGCATTCTTCAATCCAAATGGCAATCTATTAAACTCATAGTGTCCTTCTGAGGTACTAAAAGCTAGGTATGGTCTAACCTCAGGCTTTACTGGAATCTGATAGTATCCTTTACTCAGATCCACTTTTGAGAAATATTTAGCTTTATTTAGCCTGGCAAACAACTGATTTGTATCCGGCAATGGATCCACCTGTCCTTCTGTAATAGCATTCAGTCTCCTGTAATCTATACAGAGTCTATGTTCTCCAGAGGGCTTCCTTAAGAGTACAACACCGGAACTATACGAAGATTCACTGTGTGAAATAATTCCTTCCTTCAACAGATAGTCTATCTCTTCCTTCAAAGCTTTCTCCTTAGCAAACGGAATCGAATATGGTTTCATACAGACAGGTGTGGGGTCTATCAGTTTCATATCATATTCCAATAGGTTTGTATGCCCTGGTCGGATCTGTTAACACCTCTGCATGATTATTTAGAACCTGTTGCACTCTCTCTTTCTGAGTTTTCGTTAAATGTGTACTGATTTTCACCTGTGCTGCTGTCTCACAGGGGTGTAATGGATATTCAAATGATGAAAGTGGTTCCTTTTTCATCTCCATGGCGATGGACAAGGTCAACAAGTGTGTCTCTTCCTGATGTTCTCTTTCCAAATATTTCTTCAGGAGATTCACATGATAGATTTTTTTTTCCCCTTCTTATCTATCTTATAATTTGTTCTAGACACCTTCTCTAAAACTGTATATGGACCTTGCCATCCAATCTGTAACTTATTCTGACTCCCGGGGAGAAGAAGCAGTACCTTCTCTCCCACAGCCAAATCTCTGTCTTTCGCCTTCCTGTTATAATAGGCAGCATGTTTCTTCCTGGCTTGTTTCAAATTTTCATTGGCAAGTTTCCAGCCAGTTTTTTAAACGAGTGGTCAGCTCATTCACATATTGGTATGAAGATGTAATGTTTTCCTCTGCCTTTTCATCAGTCCACGTTCTTAACAAAGCTACATATGGACCTTTAATTTTGTGGACCTATTTGTCCATGCACCGGTATGTCTCTTCCACTCGAAGCTCTATAGTGATGATTTTTCTTCCCAGAATTATCATGCATAAAACGACCGCTACCAATTTTTCTTTTGGGGCTTTCTCCCCACTTAAAATTCTTGAGGAGAGATTTCCTCTCTACATCCTCTTCCTCCAGTTTGTTTAAGTCCGATTGAGGGATTTTCGGCTTATCCTGGGGTAAGACATCTTTTTGCACTCTCCGCATAGTGGCCATTGTAAAACTGTTAAGTGAAGCTTGTCCGTGAAAAGGGGCTTCCCATTCCATTTGGTCCACTTTATCAAATCTATTTTTCTTTTTATTATCAGGCCTAATTTTGCCCCGTGGCGTGTCCAGGTCCTGATCAATGTTCCCACTTGTGGGTGTTCCCTCATGTGCTATGCTACACCTTTCTACAAAATTCTCAATGTCCCATCTTGCTTTGGGCCAATAATAATTGTGAGCCACCTTTTGAATGATGGTACCTATCTTCTCATGGTCCCCATCTGGTTTCACATGTAGGCTCCTTATTAAGTCTGCCCTATATCTTTTAGGAAGTACCAGCTGTCCCTGACCTTTGGATCTAGCTCCAGTCTTCCTATACATCAACTTGTTTTTCATGTAAAAATCTCCCTTGCCTGGAGTTGTATGACAAGTTGACAATTTTCTGAAACAAGGCTTGAGTGTTTTATCCCCAGCCTGTGCCTTCCTCATCTCTTCTGGAGTGGTATCCAACATAATATCCTCCTCCTGTCTTGAGGTCGACCTGACCTGAAGGGTGGCCATATACACAGGTTTCCTTCTGCAATAGTCAGTGTCATGATTGTTCATCTTACAATTCTTACACCACCTTTTTCCTTGGTTGAAAGATTTTCTTTCATCATATTTCCTTTCATCGAATTGTGGGAATTTATTTTTATTTTCATACCGTGGCCTATCAAACTGGTGCTTACCTTTGTTTTGATCCCTAGGATCAAATTTATTAAAGTTCTGTGGTGCCCTAAAGTTATCCACTTGTTTCTTTTTATTACCTGTTACCTCTGCTTGAGCTGCTTGATACCTTTCAGCAACATTTAGCAACTCACCCAGCCTCTCTGCACCTTGTTCCATGAGAAACTTTCTCAGGTCTGGAGCCATGGACTCTCTTAATTGCTCTATAAGGACCATTTCCTTAAGATCTTGGGTTTTCCCCAGAGAAGTCCATTTCTCCAAGTATGTCTCTATTATTCGTGCAGAGAACTGGTGATAGGTTTCACCTGACAGTAGTTTAGCATTCCTAAATTTTTTCCTATAAAATTCTGCATTCTTTTCATATCTTAACAAAAGAGCCTGCTTTAGCATGTCATAATTTTCCTGATCACTTCTGCTCATTTTTGCAAAAACTTCATAAGCTGCCCCACGAAGTCCCTGAGATAACTTTAAGCTCCACCTTTCTCTCTCTAACCCATATGTGGTAGCTAATAGTTCATACCTATTTAGATAGCTCTCTATATCATCGTCTTTCTCAACAAAATGATCTAAATGAAAATTCATAGCTGAGGTTGAGGCTCCCTGGCTAGCAGTGGCATCAGAGGTAAGGGACTGGCACCATTTTCAGGAGCATGGCCTTGAAACTCAAACTCCCTTAGTCGTAACTCATGTTCCCTTTGTAATCTCTTCTCCTCCTTTTCTGCTTCCCTCTCTGCAGTCAATCTTCTTTCTTCTGCTTCCCTTTCTGCAGCTAATCTTTTGTCTTCTCTTTCTGCCTCCAATTTCTTAGCCTCAGCCTCAATCTGCAACCTCTTAGTCTCAGCCTCTAATTTTCTTTCGGCCTCTTTTTCTAATCTTCTTTCTTCCCGTTCAATATATTTGTCACATTCAGCAGTGACATAAGAAATCATAATTTGCCCGTCCATTCCTAACTCTTTCGCAGTCTGTACAGCAGCAGATCGAAATTTTGCCAGGTCGGCCATTGTCTAACAGATAAATGTCTAAAATATGTAACTAAACAATTTTATCTATGACTAATTAACTCAGGACAACACAGGCACTGTGAGCTCAACCTTATTTATTTTCACCCAAGGATACCTTTTAATTCTTATTATTCCCTGAAGTGAATTACCCCCAATATTTGTAATAGGGAAAGATTCAAAATCCCGAGAGCGAGCCCCCAATATATGTGGTGAAGTGGGATGTTATAAATATTTATAGGGGACTTAGTGTACTGACTGAGATCAGCTGTGAAGGTATCTATATCTAATAAGAGTAGTGTATTATAGATAACCTTACTTGCTGCCACATATGTATACCTCAGTCAGAATTATTCTGGAATAGTGTGATGACTACGTTATATGTCTAGGGTATGTGTGTATGATGAAGTGTAAGTCATAACAACAACAGACAGATAAACAATTTAATTTATTCCACCACACTTGACAACACTGTGACACTCACATACATAAAACACTCTACGAGGATATCTTAAAGGAGTCACTGATAACTTTTCAAATAACAATATGTATTCAGTGCTGTCATGAATGTATATGTGTCCTGATTCAAATACAAAGGGAACCAGGAATCACAATCAATTTTAATTACAAGTTATATGTACAGAATTTATTAATATGAATCTTGTAGTGACATATATTATTAATAGTATCCTATGTGTGTCAGTTGTGTAGTAGTAATATGAGGTAATACTGGTTTTGTTTTGTTCAAGCTCTGTTGGTATTTGTCATCATGACTTCAATAGTTTGTTTCTATTGGAACTAGTATTGGAGATGTTCTCAGTTCCTGGTATTAAAACAATTAAATTCCCCTCTTAATTTTATTTTACAATGTCATTTTAAGATGGGGGTACATAATGTTGAGCTCCATGGCCACACTCTCTTATCTTTCGTGATGACTGCAGTAAAAGACTCCTCTGCTCGATTACTTTAATGAGTTCTGGAGCCACCCCACTGGTTGCTATATGGACCAAGGAGTATGCTGTCCACCTCTGGCTTCAGCAAAGCTCTGACCAGGTGCTGCTCAATAACTTTAAGACCACGGTCCCACAATTCATGGAAATAATAAACAGTTTCGTTGACTGGCAATAAATATAGCACAACTCCGATCTGCCGATGTCCCAGGCTTTATTTTATAAAAAATATACACTGGTGCTCAACGCACTGCTTCTTAGTAGGTTTATTACAAGATGTGGCAAGGAACAGACGCTCTGAATTGAGTATATTCGCAGCTCTACCCAATCAAACCATGTCTACACATCTTTTCAAAAAAGTACCCCTTTTTCACGTTTCCCCTGACAACACAAGATAGTATTTATAGCCCGACCTATCGTGTTTAGTCTTACATTTGTTGCGCTCCAATCAAATAGGAGTTAACATGGTAGGCTATTTCCGTAACGTAATGTTTTTTCAAACACGTTATTAAAAACATTTTATGAGCAGAAATGATTTCATGCTGTCAGGCACCCCCACTATTTTATTTTGGTTATAATTTGGTAATTCCTAGACTATTTGCGTAACGTTTTACATATTCTTTGTCAGCAAGCCCTAAGGAACCCAAATATACGAATTTAATGGAGCCAATATGCATTTTCTTCTAGGATAGTCGTGCTGTTGCTACCTTCTCACTTCCAAACTTTAGGGTGTCTGGGTACTGTCATGTTTTCAAACGTAAACCAGTATAATGTCATATTTCCCAATAAGCGTTTTTTATGTTTTTTAAAACCTAACTCTCGGATGGGTAGTGTTTTTATCACTGACGATTTGAAAAAAAAGCCAGTGCTTGTGGCCTTACACGCGTGATGGCAGCAATTGTGTATCGCGCGACGCGTGTTTAGTGTTGCATGTGTCCTTGCTTTCTGCCTCTCCCTTCTCTCTATCCTTTAGTCCATCTGTCTTTTAGTTACGCCGTGTATAAAATGGAATGAATGAAATATTAAATTTAGGTCATTGATCAGCTTGCGTATCTCAAGGTTTTTCCAAGAAATACAGTACACGTTTCATTGAAGAAAGCGTGCAGCGACACAGTAGGCTTTTACTATCAACGTGAAAGCGTTACAATTTGCCGACGAAGTAGAAAACAAGGGGATTTCGAGTACAGTCATTGTGACAGCACTGTTCTTTTACCATTTCTCTTTCCTTTTATTAAATTTATTTGTTAGGCTTTGCATTTACGTTTTAATTTATATATGGGGATTAGAATAATTCACGACACAATAACAGAATACTCGTCCTTAACAGAAATCCAGAATGCGTCCACGGGCATCTCAGAGCGTTTCATTTTAAGACTGCGATCATTTGAAATAGAAGCTAACTGTTCTTCGTCAATTATTGTAAAATCCAAGTCAGATGGAAGAGGCACTAATGGATTTCTTTCTCCAGTCAAATCTCTCTGTAGTCAGCGATGGAAAGTAATATTGGATATTTTGCTCCAATGGTTCCAAATGCTCCATTATGAGGGTAGAAATGTCTTTTAAACGGTTTTTGGATACCAGTGAAAACATATCAAGATTAACTTCCCTAGCTTTATTTAACCAGATTAATATACTTTTTTTTTAAATGACAGTAGCTTATCAGTAGATGTAAGGATGTTGTCATTTCGTCCTTGCATACTGGTATTCACACTCTTAATGCGCCTGAATATTTCTGCCAGGTATGCTAGCTTGGCACACCAAAGTTCACTGCTGAGGTTTCATAAAATGTTATGTTTCCTTCCGACTGGAACAAAAATTGTCATTTCGTTCCTTAGTTCATACTCTCGAGCTAACACTCTTCCCCTTGATAATCATCTCACTCCTGTATGTTTTTTTTTTTTTTTTTTTTTTTTGTACGCCCGCTAATACTCGAGGCGAAATCTCAGGTTATTATTTATGTCTAACCTGACATTGATTTTACGTGAGTATCCCTTTATTTCTTGTACAGAGACAGGTGTCCCTCGCCATTCAGGCAAATACTCGCCGATTTCGGAGGTACCCATTGCAGCTGGGTCGGCTCAGGAGCCGCCAGTCCCTGGTCGACGACACTCCTTCAAATGTCCTCGCCAGGTCTCGAGTTAATCCAGTCCAAATCCCGGTCGACGAAAAATCCTCAAATGCCGTCGCCCGGGTTTGATCCTGTATCACCCGGTCGCCAGAGCGGTGTTGTAACCACTACGCTAGCGCGGCTCCCCACTCCTGTATGTAAAATTAAACATTCATACTGCGAATCCATTGCTTTACAAAGCTGTTTAAAGAGTAGGGTCTTTGGAAGCCCTGACTTCACAAATTGACCATTAGGACAGCCTGGTCTAATACAGACTTTAATTCTTTCCCAGTGTCTTTCCAACAAGGGCTTCCCTATGCAGAAAGCAATGTGTTGAAATCATGTTAGGATTTTGCTCTCTTACAAGTGCGACAAAATCTTTGATAGACCCCATCATAGATGGAGCGACATCTGTGCAAACACCCTCACATGACTTCCAGGAGAGATCACATTTTTTTAAGTAGGCAGTCAAGGTATCAAATATATCTTGACCTCTCGTGCGATCTACAAGTTCTGTGCATCATAAACATTGGTTTATGATTTCATGTCCATGGACACAGCGAACAAATGCTAACAGTTGTGCTTTGCCACTTATGCCTGTAGATTCGTCAACTTGTAGCGCAAAGTCTGATTTTTTAAGCTGTGTTGAAACATGTTCTTCAATGTTAGAAGACATATCGATTATTCGTCTTCTAATCGTATCATTGGTCAACGGAATTTTGGTAATTTCTTTTTCCGCTTCCCTGCCAAACATTGTTCTAACAATCGAACGGCACGCATGCTAAAATAAGTTACTCAGCTGTAGTATATGATTTCATTTGCTGTGCTATGATTTCAGCTACATGATAAGAAGCTGTTTGAGCTTCATTAGATACTTTAACTCTTTGTTCCAAATAGCGTACTTGTTTTGGTTGTTGTTCAACTAACCTTTTGAAATAATTCAAATCTTTATTCAAGAGATGTGCGTGTTTGGTGGTCAAATGTCTTTTCAGTTTACTAGGAACCATGGCTTCGTTCGAAAGTTTGTTACCGCACACAACACATAATGGCCGAAGACAATCTTTCTTAAATAGCTGTGTATGTACTGTCTACGAACTTAAGATTTAGAAGTCTTACTAGGTGTTGGCGTGATCTCGTCCAAACTGACATTTTAATTTCTTGTCATGCTGTCATTGTTTCTATTTTATTGGACACGTTTTCTTGTAATAAATCTATCAATGTCAGGTAGTTTATCTACTTTTTAAAAAGTTTTAAAATACCAAATAGAATGTACTAAATATTTTACATAGTTTTACAAATGAAACACAAGCAAGAAACAACACGCTGATCACTGTGCTAATTATAAAATGAAACATACAACACGAATTGTACGCGCATGCGCAAAGTATCAATTTCCTGTAACTTACCGCTCTTTCTGATACGAAATTTAATTAGGTGAAAGTTGAAGTGCTATGCTCCGTCCATTGCCCTTGACTGTTGTTTATGCGCCTCTTACGTTTTATTAATATGAAATTTGAAGTATACTGTTTTTATGCAAAGCAGTTAATAGCTCTCCAATTATTATTGAATGAAATCAAGCTGTAAGATCAGTTTTATGTTACATGATTACTAAAAATATACTTCATATAGTAAATTTACAAAATTGTCGAGGCACACTTTGATAGAAGCGGCGGCATACTAGAGTGCCCCTGCACAGCGGTTGAGAAACACTGTCCTAGATGTCTACTTGTGATGATTTCTGGAATGCAGTGTCGTATGCTAGATGTTCTACGTTATATCGTAGCTCTCGGTCCACGCTTCCTGCATGGCTCTCTGACAAATCTTCCAATTGCGTGGCTGTTTATTGGTGCCTCAAATGACAGTCAATACATTCAAAGTCCATATTATGAAAACTTTTCCTCATGCAGTATTCTGTATGAATCGTGCGTTTGAAAATGTCAAACAGTCATCCTCCGTTTATGGAGTTGCATTATCCGACAAACCTTGGTAATGTTTACGTTACAACTTCTTACATTTTTCCTGTAAAATCGGAAGTAATTATGCAATCGTAGCAAACACTTCATGCTCGCCTTTACCTGTAGTCAATGTGGTATTATCACGTTTTAGAGACTCAATTAATCTCTCAGGGATGGGCGATACGCTTGTCTGGCCCTGCCATGCATCGAAGCGTGAAACGTGAACAATGACATTAAGGAGAAACAGAGTGCTATCAACAGAGTAATGCATCTAATTCAGTACGAACAACAAATGTAGTTCAATGCTGCCTGTGAGGAGAAGAGAGTCCACAAATTATGTCACATTGCGATTGAGCTGGTAATTTACATAAAATTCAATACTATTTAAAATTGGCTGTCTTTTGATAAAAACATCTTCATATTAGTAAATTATCAAATAATCGTAACCAGATGCAAGGAAACAAAATACTGGACGAGAGGTCACAGCAAGTGAGTCTAAAATTGCACAAAGAAAAGACACAGGTTATAAGAATAAACGCAATGCGTGAAATAACATCCAGATTGCACAATGAGAAACATCCCTACAAAGTCTAGAATCAAATATATTTTAGCAGCACCACGCATAGAGGCGGATGGACAGACAGTGATATCAGCACGTCTCCTTCCTTCTATCTTGGGATCAGATGTGATGATCTTTTAAATGCAAGACAAGCTAGAGAAACTGGAGCTCATGACTTCAGCTCAACACGTTTCGAAATGGCAGAAAAGCCAGAGGAAAAGCCTAAATCTACAATGTAGATAATACCGAGGAGTTTTCAACTTGGTATTGGCTGCCAAAGATCTAGAAGCTCTAGCTGTCCTGGTTAAACAACAACAATACAAAAAGGATTAGAAATGAAAGGTGCTTCCACTGCATTGGAAAAAAAAGGTAATCAAAAGAAATCAAATCAACACAAAAATTACAATCTTCAGATCACATGTCAAATCCGTCCTTCTGCATGGCTCTGAAAATTCAAGGACAACAAAACAACAATACAAAAAATGACAGGGTTTACATTAATATATGTTGGCGTAAAATATAAGGATTTAATTTTGATGACTAGGTCACAAATGTGGAAGTGATCGCAAGAACTAGACAAGTGCTAGTAGAACAACATATGACAAACCATGATGGACATGACACACATTTAGGACATTTGTTAGTATAATTACAATGTAGTTCTTGTTCTTGTTCCGAAATCCTCAGTGTAAGAGAAACAGAGATGAACCCAAAAGAAGAACTGAGAAGAAAAAGGGTACATAAATGAAAATGTTGAGGAAAACATAGAAAGACTTGAGCTGATGCCAAGCTGCGTGAGAACTACTCGTTTTGCCATATACCGAATCAATACATTGAACCTGGTTAGTGAATGAAGCACCTATTTTCTCCGATGCTATGCCTGCTTTGTCATGCAAGTCTTGTAACTAAATTTATATAACATGTTTTTTTTTCAGTATGTCCTACTGGAAAATATGGAAACGATTGTACGGCGAATTGCCCAATGCTTTGTTTAGGGCGCACTTGTCATTACGACACAGGTGACTGTTTGCACTGTGCTGAGAACTTCACAGGAAGCAGGTGTGAAGGTGCGTGTACATCTTGGACTTTTTTTCAAAGTAATTACTTTCAGAGCTGGCTCCAAGGCGGAGTTACGGTAAAGGCGCACCGAAGCTGTCATCATTGGGGAGGGGGGAGGGGGGCGGCGAAATAAAAGAAATTGCGGATATTGTATGGCTTGGTAGGATTTGGTATTAAGGGCCATTTTCATTGCACATGGACAACTCCATCAGTACTCCGATCTCTTCTCTTAGATCACGCAAGAAGGAACATATACATTGCACCGAGAGGATCCAAATGTATGTTATACACATTCTATAAATACTTGTGTGGTGTGAGGTTTCCTAATTTTTAAATTTTGCCCGGGCAGCGGCCGTATGGCCTACTCTTTGTGATTTTCAACTGCCATTGTATTTTTAACTTGCACAACTTACACACGGGACCTCTTAATTTTTCGCCCTTGTACGAGAAGGCTTGGCATCCGATCTCATTACCCAGGAGATCAGGAGGGAGTACGACACCATTATGAACCACTGGTTCTTAAAAATTTGCTATCAGTTATATTCCTTGTACTGGGAGCAAACCCAGTACCTTTATAATTAGAGGTGGCCGCCATACCTCTTAGCTGATCCTACTCCAGGATATTGTAGTATGGTCCAACTCAGTTGTATGAAACTGACCCTTCAAAGAGAACACTACAGTACAGCACGGACGAGCCCCCAAATGCCGGATCGGATAAATGTTATGTCATTTAGTCATTGTGACACTGTCAAGTTTGTACAGTCATGTGACTAATTATCATCGTCTTCATCATTTTTTTTCGCTCTTTCTGTAGCATGGAGTCACCATAGCAGGTGGTATCCTTGAAAAATACCTTCACTAACTCATTGATCATGCCTTTGGAGCTCTGGTGCCTGTAGTATTGTGGTTTACTTAATGAAGGTTGCCAGCCGCATGCACAACCTCATTATATACGACAAGCCTGATGAAGCAGTAACTCAAAATTTGGGTCACTTAAGAGACCCTCAGAGCCTACACGAGAGTATAGTCCTTTAGCAAACGCATGCCAAGTAGTTGTGTCGCATACCATCAGTTTAATGTCTTTTTTTTGTGTCTGTCATGGGATTTACTCTCCTTGCTCTGCAGTGATGGTCCAAAAATGACCAAAATCGAAAGTATCTTCAAACATTAGATACCTTCCTTCATTATTACTCCTGGCAGAGTTGTAGATAAAAGGATGATGATGCTTCTATCTCGAGGGAGATTTCATAAGATAATTCAGCAATCAAGCACAATGTAGAATTGGACTGAGCATTTGTTAAATTTGTATCTGCCCGAAGCCTTTTATGAAGAATTATTCTGTATTTTAGCTTTTTTCAAGCTCCCAACTGATTTAACTCTGTAAAATATAAGTTATATTATATATGTTATAAGTATTTAAAATGACTGAGACATGCGGTTGCAGTTCCCTCAAATTACTAAATCAACTATCAATTTGTATATTTACAGATAACAAAATGAAATAGTCAATTATCGTTAACAATTGTAAAATAAATACGGTTAAGGTGAATTTACATAAAGTCTTTAAAATTTCTTCACAGGGGATGGTCTGACATGAAAAAAATGCTTTCTGGTTTGAAAATAGAATGTTCACTTGGCAGCTTTGAATGTGTACTTAGCTGCCAGTAAAATGTCGGTTTGTTTGCGCTCCAGCCGGTGCTTGTTCTCTGCAGGATATGGACTGGTTCGCTCTCGTCACTGGTCAAGTCTGGTGGCTGCAACACGTCCCTCAAAGTATCGTTGGGTAATTGCGAAGATGTTTCAGCGTCCGTTAAGACCTGTCTGCTGTAGGTGTCTTATTTTGACTGTAGACCACTTATACCACTCTTGTTCCACAGATAGCACCACAAGCACTAGTATCACGAAATAAGAGAGAAACAAATACCCTCCTATTGGGTTTCCTGACACAAAATTAGGTGTCTCCCATTTTCCACCATCCCATCTGCTTCAGAACTTTACCCTCTCTGACCATTAATATATATCCCAATGGGTGGAAATATCCATTGCATTTATATTGAACATGTTTACATTTACATATGCACTGGTTAAAAATGTTAATACGATGAGTAGTCAAAAAGTAACCTTAATAATTTTGTTATGAATAGAATATGCACAAATAGGAATAAAAGCGCTTAATCATTTTTCAACATAGTCCACAACACGTTCAATGCAGGTGTGCCAGCGCTTCACTAATGCCTGGATTCCGCGAGAAAATAACTCTTCTGACTGACTGCATAGCACGTATGCACTGCCTCTTTCCCATCATCGTCCGTACTGAACTTCCTACCACTGAGTGCCTCCTTGAGGAGTCCAAACACATGATAATCACTCGGTGCGAGGCCCAGTGAATATGCAAAATGTGGAAGCCACTCGATATGCAGATTAGTGATTTTCGTTACTGTCGCACGAGCTGTGTGCGGCCGCGCGTTATCACGCTGTAACAACACACCAGAACTGAGCAAGCTGCGACGTTTTGACCTGATTGCAGGTTTCAAGTGGTTCTGAAGCAGATCACAGTATGATTCGTTGTTGATAGTGAGTCCCCTGGGCATGTAATGTTCCAGGATTGGGCCTTTACGGTCCCAGAAGAGCGTGAGCATCAATTTGCCGGCCGACCGCGTTGTACGGAACTTCTTTGCTTTCGGCGATGATGAATGTCGCCACTCCACGCTGGCTCGCTTAGTCTCTGGCTGGAAGTAGTGGACCCAGCATTCGTCACCAGTGACTATACGGTGTAGAAAGCTATCTCCTTCAGCTTCATAACGTCGTAACAGTGTTTCACAAACATCCACACGACGTTTTTTCAGTTCGGGGGTGAGTTGTTTTGGTACCCACCTAGCGGAAACTTGGTGGTACTGCAGCACGTCGTAAATGATGTGGTGCGCTGAGCCTTGACTGATCTTCAATTCTCCAGCCACCTCGTTTTCCCGTATTACTCGTTCCACTGCAGCGATAGCGTTAGGCGTAGTCGCAGTGTAAGGCCGGCCGGAGCGAGCAGCATCAGTCACAGTTGACACCTCACTTTTAAACTTCCTGTGCCACACATAAACCTGCTGAAGCGACACACAAGCGTCCCCATACTGCCTCTTCATCCTCCAATGAATGTCTGCTGGTTTCTCACCCTCACTACTCAAAAAACGGATAACTGCACGCTGCTCTTCTCTCGTGCATGCTTCCAAGTGGGCGGCCATCTTGGCTATGGTTTGCTGACGTCATACTTCCCATCAGGACAACTGGCCTGAGCGCACTGGTACCTCAAGCGGGAGGGCATAGCATATCTGTAGTACAACCGTCTACTACGTGATTTTGACTTTTTATTGCCATATTAAGGTTATTTTTTTACTCCCTCACGTGTATTTTAATATAATAAGTAATTGCATCAGTTCTATCATCATCCACTCCCTGCTCCATATGGAAATTGGAACTGCTTCTGCTTTTGGTTCTCTATGAGAAACCCGCATGAAGCAATTACCATCTGTTGCAGCGGTAGTTCATGAAATCTTCTATATGCTGAGGTTGCCAGCCTCGTAAGAGTTGGACATGTAATAGCAATTTTCACATGTTTAAAAATGCAAAATACAGAATTATAAAATGTACAACTTAATCGTTCATGCAACATGTTTAAGAAGCCTCTTACACGTGGTCTGGGATATTACTTTTCAAAGAGAATCCCACTATGACTTAATGTTCAGGTTCCTAGGATTACGGGATTTCCGTATTAATTGTCCGGTCTGTTAAAGCGGAACCCTAATCCTATTCCTCACTCTGGCGTGTCTGGCTGTCTTCTTGACGAGTTGAATTTCACAGTGCAGTAAACTCACAAGTCGCTAAATTATAAGGCAATATTCGGCCCACATCCAGATTGCTATTTTATGACAAGGCTCCAATCAGAAATGTTGTATTTTTACATTTCAAATGCCAAGCTAATAGCATGCAAGAGCATATATTTCCCGTTCTGTCACAAAAAATTCCTACATAACAAACGCACAAATAAATTTGTTGTTTACAATCCCTTTACATGGTATGCCAGCTTCCGTCTATTATCGATCATATTTACACTCACGACTTCAAAATTTCTATCCAGGTTAATATTATTTGTAATTATCATAACATGCAACTTCAACGGAAGTGATTGGATCACTTATCAGACACTTCTAGTCGCTTGTATCAACACGGAAGCGATATACCCGATTATACGGAAGTGGCTTGCACAATCGTAAATAAACAATTCACTCCTGAAGTCAATCCGGTGCAATCACTTAAGCGATTACAATTAATCCTTAAGGATGGTCAATGGCGCCTTGACCCGACTTGAATCGAAGTGTGAAACAGTGACTAGGGCAGAGATTTCTGTGCTTCGAAAATGAGAAATAAATAGAAAATGGCACAGAGAGAGAGAAAATACGCAAAAGACAACGACCAATTATGTGACAGTGCCTTCCTCATTATTTTCATTTCTGTCACCACTTCTCGTCTCTGTTTTTTTCCGGCCTATTCATGGCTGCTGGAAGTTGGAAATTGGGCATGATTTTCAACCCATGCGGTAGAGAGCGAATGGCTGCTGGAATGGAAATTGCATGATTCAACCCACGGGTTTGTGTACAGACTACATGAAAACAATGAAAGTTACACGTGCAACACAATTCCCAACAGCTATGACCCTGAAAATGTGTATGCGTTGTGGCAGTATAAGTTAGTTGCTTATCCTTTACAGGACGTGGCAATCAAACCCAGCTTTTATTGGCTGTTTGTGATTTTTCTAGGCAATTTTTTTTCATTCAGTAGTTTGCCATTGCTTTCTGAACGGTACGGCGCTTATACCATTGTTAAAAATCCACACTAAGCGATCTGTTACCAAACCGCCTGCAGCAGGTTTCGAACCTGGTATATCTGGATTATAAACTGCGTTCATATCCATTAGGCCACAGACGCCGACTGTGGCAGTATACTCGGTATAAAAAGGCCGTTGAAACCAAACACCCAGCACTTGTGCTTGAAATGCCACGACTATCTGAAAACGACCGCCAACGAGCCATTGGTATGTTGGAGACCGGAATGAGCTCGCGGGCCATTGCCAGAAGGATGAATTGCCACCACAGCACTATTGTACGTCTCAATGAACGTTACGGAACCACTGGCAGTGCCCGGTGTGGTAAAGTGGGATGTTATAAATATTTATAGGGGACTTAGTGTACTGACTGAGATCAGCTGTGAAGGTATCTGTATCTAATAAGTGTGGTGTATTACAGATGACCTTACTTGCTACCACATTTATACCTCAGTCAGAATTATTCTGGAATATTGTGATGACTACGTTAAATGTCTAGGGTTATGATAATGATGAAGTGTAAGTCACAACAACAACAGACAGATAAACAATTTAATTTATTCCACAACGCTTTACAACACCATGACACTCACACACATATAACACTCTATAAGACTATCTTAAATGAGTCACGTGTTAAAGTTTAAAAATATATGTATTAATTCCTTTCAATAATAGATATCCTGATTCAACTACACAGTGAACCAGGAATCACAATCAAATGTAATTACAAGTTGTATGTACACAGTTTATATATATGATCTTTGTATTGACATATTTTATTATTATTATTATATGTGTGTAATTTGTGAAGTAGTACTATGAAGTAATACTGGCTTTTCAAGCTAGAGTGTTGTTTGTCATCATGACTTCAAGTGTTTACTTATGGTGGAAATCGTATTGGGAAAAGTTCACAGTTCCTGTCAATTGAAACAATTTATTGTCCCTCTTTTGTTAATATAATGTCAATTTTAGAGGAGGCACATAGGATTGAGCTGCTCTGGCCACATAATCTTATCTGCTGTAATGGCGGCAGGAAACAGTCTCCTCTACTCGATTGCTTCACTGTGTTCTTCAGACCTCTCACTGGTCGCTATCTGGACCAAGGGGTATGCTATCAGCCTCTGGATTCAGCACAACTCAGACCAGGTGCTGCTTCAATAAGTTATGACCACGGTCCCTGAAACAAGAAGGTTGTACCTCCTACTTCAGAACTAATTTATAATCTATTTCCACACTGAACACAATACATAACAAGCACTGAGTTCAGAGCGGTAGGCCAACTGCTAGCTTCATCTGAAACAATTTACACCAGTATTCTTCTCCCTAATGGTTACTACGCCTCTACAATTCCAGCATTATTTCCTTCTAGTCAATAAGATAGGTGTCAGTGTACTATTTGGCGATCCCATGCAGATATACTTCTCTCCGACAAGTTTTGTTCAGGTTGGAGCAATATCTAGGCTTTGCCTCATGTTTGCTCTGAACCACACACATATACAGACATAAATTATCAATTCACATTCAATTTTCATCAAAAAGATATCAAATATGTCAATCTTACCATAATTCATGGAAATAATAAACAAATACGTTGACTGGCGATGAATAATGGCACAAATTCCGATCTGCCTCTGTCCCAGGCTTTTATTTAGAAAAATATGCACTAGAACTCAGCGCACTGTTTCTTAGTAAGTTTATTTCAAAATGTGGCACTGAACAGACGCTCCTCATTGACTATATCAACGGTTCTAGCCAATAGGGCCATGTTTACAAAGCTTTTTTGAAAAAATGTATCCTTCCTACGTTTCCCCTAACAACCAAAATTAGTATTTGCAGTCCGACTAATCATGTTTAGCCTTACATATCATTCCCGCCAATCAAATCGGATTTAACTTGTTGGCCTATTTCCCGTAAAATGGTGGTTTCAAAACATGCCACTGTGCGATTATGATTTGGTGCTGTCCGACATCCTCACTATTTTCTTTTGGCTATAATTTGTTAATTCCTAGACTATTTGCGTAACACTTAACATATTCTTTGTCAGCAAGTCTTAAGGAACCCAAATATATAAATTTAATGGAGCTAAGTGACTCCGTTCAAAATATGTATTCTAGGATAGTCGTGTATTTTTTTTTTTTTTTAATGGTTTTAGAACCGCCACCTATCCTGCCTTTTCGACTGTTCTGTCAGACTAATGTCAGGATTTCAGACATAAAACAGTAGAATGTCATGTTTCCTAATAAGCATTAAACAGGTTTTTAAACCTAACCATCGTAGTTGTAGTGTTTTTTATCACTGTCTATTTGAAAAAAAGTTAGTGCTTCATGCCTTACGCTTGGGGTGGCATTAATTTTATATCGCGAGACGCGTGTTAGTGTTGCATGCGTTCCTGCTTTCAGCCCTCCCTCTCTCTATCCTAATTCCATCTGGCTTTTCATCACGCAGTGTATAAAATGAAATTAAGGCTAGTATTAATCTAGGTCATTAATCAGCTTGCGTATCTCTAGGTTTTCTTAGAAATACAGTACACGTTTTATTGTAGAAAGCGTGTATTGATGCAGTAGGCTTTACTATCAACGTGAAAGCGTGAGAATATGCAGACGAAGCACAAAGCAGGGGTTTTTATTGTTCAACTAGCATGACGTTCTATTAACACAGGCGTACGCTATTGGAAAGCACGGGTCTTTAACCATTTCTCTTTCCTTTTATTGACTTTATGTGTTAGGCTTTACATTTACCTTTTAATTTATATATGTGGATTTAGAATGTTTCACGACACCCGGGATAGACTTCGCAGTGGCCAACCACGAGTTACTACCCCTGCGCAAGATCGTCATATTGTGCTGAGTCACCTAAGGAATCGTTCTCTCCCGGCAAGTCAAACAGCAAGAGCAATATTGGGTAGACGTGGGCAAGTCTCTCGAATGACAGTCATACGACGACTCAGAGATACAGGCCTTACTGCAAGACGACCTTATGTTGGGCCAAACTTGACTCACAGACATCGTCAGCAGCGCCTGCAATGGGCAGAGCAACATGTCAGATGGATTAGACTGCAGTGGAATGCTGTCCTATTCACAGACGAGAGCAGATTCAACATATCCTTTGCTAATGGACGTATGCGGATTTGGCGACGGTGTGGAGAGTGCTTTGCAGATTGCTGTGTTCGTCAGCACAACCGATTTGGAGGTGGCAGTATTCACATTTGGAGAGGATTCAGTTTTCACCATCCCGTGCCTCTTCACGTCTTCCGTGGAAATGTTAATGCTGTGACATATCGAGATGAGGTTCTTGATGCATTGGTTGCTCCTGCATTCACAAATTATCCAGACTTGCAGCTTCTCCAGCAGGATAACGCACGTGCGCACACCGCATGCATTACGCAGCAATATCTACAGCAGCAGAACATGTGACGATTGATTGGCCTGCCCTATCACCAGACATGTCCCCTATAGAACATCTGTGGGACGAGCTTGGACGCAGAGTCTACAGGCAAGGTTCTCCAGCTAGTCTGCAACAGCTCGAAGCTGCTCTTACACGTGAATGGGACTTGATTCCCCGGAATTTCCTTCAGAGACTTGTGCGTTTCATGCGCAGCCGCTGCCAAGCTTGTTTGCAAGCACACGGTGGACATACCAGATACTAAGGATAGTGTGAATGAATTTTTTTATTTGTTGCATTTTTATTTTTCTCCCTTGCCTGCACAGAATGCAATGAATTTCATAATAATCAAATGTACAAATTAATGACCAGCATGGATTCATAGGAAAATGAATAAAGATTCCAAATATGTAAACTTGTAAACACTTATATTTACATTTCACACTCTGTTCCTGGATTATACAGGTGGTGCGTTTTTAATGTGCTTCAGTATACATACGAAGCCGCTTGACCTCTTATCTTATCTCATTCTTTCTTTATCACTTGTCTAACTTATAATAGTTAACATTACTTATACATATTACACTGTTGGGTCTGTAATCCGTGGTGAGAAATCAGGGCGGGGCTTCTCTGCCAGTGTAAATGGCAGAATCGTCGCTGAACATAGCGGGGCTTAAATGACAACAACCTCCAGCATGAGAACTGAGGTAGTTGCAGCTACTGCTGCCTTAAGGTGGCTTCATTAACAAGGGCATTTATTGTGTCAGTCTTTCAGTCCATGCTTTGAAAAGTCTAAAGTGGATGGCTCCAGTGTGAATGGAAAACCTCCATAGAAGCCTCGAACCTTCAGGAACTGGTGCGGATCTACTATCCAGGTCATGCAAGGGTCCGTGACAATGAGAGAGATCTGAGAGACTAACTTCAAGCGCGTCCACAGAAGGTGCACTGGAAATGGATAAGAGATGCTTAAAGATGTGGTCAGTTGTTTGTAGCATGTCCATTCTTAATTGTTCATCATTCACTTTATTTCGAAATATTTCAGAATGTGTTCCTGGCAGTTTCGGGAAAAACTGTACACAGATCTGTCCAGCTGGTTGTAACAGCGGCTTATGTGACATTGTTTCTGGTCAATGCTCAACGTGCGATGATAGCCAACCTGGCCAGGGGTGCGATGGTTTGTAAATCAGTTTGATCTATCGCTAAAATTGTATCATGTATTCGGAACCTAAGACGCGTCAACAGTGAGGAATGCAGTTAGCGACCCACAGCTAGACTGCTTGCGTCAGGGTCAGAGAACCAGAGCTGACCAAGACCCTACTCCACCTCCAAGTGGTGGTCCTGGAAACAGGCTGCATCACTGCAGTCTGGCTGAGTGAGTAGGGATCGAAGAGGGAAGGCTAACCCGTTCCCAAAAATCCTGTGCTGAAGTCGGATGTGTCGGCCGAAAGGCGCAAATATCGCAGCTTCGCTGTAAACGGACACAACGCAACTAACGTCCTTTTCAGGACGAACGAAGAAGAAGAATATCATGTATTCGTTGTTATTAACAATGTTAAGGGGAAGAAAAACAAATATATAAATTAAAAAAATAAAATGGTATGATATCAGTTTTACATATTAACTGTACACAGGAAACAAGGGACGTTTCGGGTTTTACCCTTCGTTAGCCACAGTTACGAACATGTGACAAAGACAAGAATTATATATAGGTACTACAAACATTTATAATAATGAGGAACACACCAAATGAGCGATACAAGCAGATGGAACAACGGTGCTGAGCGAAACGAGAACAATAATAATGCGAGAAAATCGTGAAACCAGAAAGACATATCGGAACAAGAAAGTAAATAATGAACGAAACGAAAACAGGAATGAACAACACTAATTAAAACAAGTAAAAAGTCACTTAGCTGGTTAGCGTTATTAATCTAGGGCAATCAGGCAACATGCAACTGCGGCTGATGTGAAGAATGCTATCATGGCTAATCTTCATCACTGCTATTCTACTGACGATTATCCCCAGCATCTGTATTATCCTGCTGGGCAAAATGTTTTCATATAGCAGTCTTACCAAGAAATCAGTATACTACTTGGCATAAATAATATATGCACACGCCCCAGAACTTTAAGCATGGTTGTTTCATACAGAGTTATCTACAGAAATCAAGGAAGCTCATTGCTTAAAAATAAAACAAAAACAATTTGAACAAGGGTGTTCCTTTTGTTGATCAGTTGATCAGAATTCGGCTGAATATCTAAATTCAGCCCAAATGTCAGACCCTGCTCCATATTCATGCCCATTACTTGAGATCCCTATTGTGACTTGATCAAAGAATTGCCATTCATATATTTACTTGTACACAGGTTGTTCTTCCATGCCCTGATCTTACTGATGGCTTAATCATATGAAGAGGCAAACCCAGAAGTTTCAGAGTCACGGCTTATGCATTATACGTAGGAGCCAACAAGGGGTAAGTAGAAACGTCAACAAAGAGATATAACTAAAAAGGAAATATATTGACCAGTTAGGAGGAAAGACAGAGAAACTGGCCGCTAAATGAAAATATGAGCGTCCTTCACAACAGCACGAAGAAGATAATACGACAATACAATGAACAAATCGTCTTAATACCGACCAGGAATTGAGAATCGCTTAAAGGTGTAGATGAGAAAATAAAGAAATCGACGAGGAACGTTCTGAAGAACTTCTAAATAGGTCATCTCTAGGAAATCTGTCAGAAATCTAACCCGCAGGAAAAAGAGCTTCAAGTTAACTGTGAACGATCAAACACGAACAATGAAAGCCATACAGCTTCTAACAGATGTTGTTCTTGTTTAACTAGTGCTGCTGAGATTTTCTTTTGCAGCCAATACCAAATTAAAGAGTCCTTGGTATTATCTACACTGTAGATCTAGGCGTTTCCTGTGGCTTTTCTGCCATTCCGAAAAGTGCTAAGTTGAAGTCATGTGCTCCAGTGTCTCCCGCTTGGCTTGCGTTTAAAGGATCGTCACATCCATTCCCAAGCTAGGAGTAAGTATCGTGTGGCATACTTCGCATTCTCTGCCACCCAAAGGGGGGAGGGGGGCCTCTCCAACTATGCAGAGCTAAAATATCGTGCTCAGATTCTTGGCTTTCCTAAAGAACTATCACGTCCTCAAAGGAACCACGTCTCAACTTCACCCGCCTACCATTGGGTCCATAGTGAGATCCTCTTGCATGCAGTCAACCAGGTCAAATCCAAAGAAGCACGTCTGGGGCTCAAGTGACTCCCCGGAGCTTAGAGTGCAATGCTGGGTTCTCAACAAGTTTCACCACAGGGGGAATCCATGAAAGTGTGTGGATAATTTCAACAGTTCTACTACTACCTACTTACTTAGTCGTTCCTCTTCTATCGTGAGGTGTAGAGGTTTGTAACAGAGAGCGCCATACTATTATATCGGCTGTCTTCCTCCTGGCTTGGTTCCATTCTAGTCCACGGTCCTTCAAAGATTGTCTAATGTTGGCCTCCCAGCGGACTTTGGGTCGTCCTGGAGGTCTGAATCCCTAGCTCTTAGTTTCCCAATCTTGCCGTGGTAGCCGATCTTCTCCCATTCTGCAGATATGGCCAAACCATCTCAGTTGGGACTGTTCTACTTGGGTCTGCAAGGGTTGTTTTTTAGGCCTTGACGTATCGTCTGGTTGTGGACTATGTCTCTTCTTCAAGAGTCATTGAGTGTATAATTAGCCTCACCGACAGAGGTTGACTTCCACATATGTATATTGTAGCATCGTGGATAGCTGGTGATCATATAAAGATGCTCCAGATATGCCTGCATGCATTTTAACAGATGTAAAAGCAATTGATACACATTGGCTATCAAAGCAGATATTGACACATTCACACAGACAATTCATAAATTAAAGCGGAATGGAAGGAATGACATCTGATGAAGCTGATTTCGAATTGATATTTAGACGAGTGCTAAAATTATAGAGGAATAAAGTACTATCAGCATCAGGGAAGGTATTAACCATGATCATTAAAACGATTAATTAAAATGAGTCCATTTACAGACACCAGTGAGACGAGTATGCGTGTTTTCCACAAAACAGCTCCTGATCAGACTAAATAGCCTCGCTGCATATAATAGATGAACAAAAGCATGGAATTAATCTTACCTCTGTACATTGGATTTGTGGACTATGAAAAGGCAATAGTCAGACAGAGAATCATTACGGAAACTGATAAAACATTGCCAAGTCCACGCTAGAGCTTAGAATCAAACATTTATATGAAGATATAGAATACAGAAACTTTCATGAGGGACAACTTACAAAATCGTTTAAAGAAACAGAGTGCGACAGGAATGCCTCTTCTAACTTTTTCTCTTCTTACTTTCTAGAAATTGTGAGATTATCTTCTTCTTCTTCTTCCTCGTTCGCCCTGAAAAGGACGGTGGTTGCGTTGTGTCTGTTTACGCCTAAGCTGTGATATCTGCACCTTTCGGTCGACACATCCGACTTCTGCACGGCATTTTTTAGGACCGGGTTTGCCTTCCCATTTCGATCCACACTCGTTCAGCCAGACTGCACAGCTGCAGACTGTTTCCAGGACCACCACGTGGAGGTGGAGTGCGGTCTTGACCAGCTCTGGTTCGCTGGTCCTGACGCAGGCAGTCAAGCTATGAGTCGCTGACTGCGGTCTCTATTGCTGCGTCTTGAGGTCCTAACAGGAGATTATAACATTGACATCCGCCAACAGAAATGGAATTCATTGAACTCTCTCAAATAGCTTGGCGGTCTATATTTAGAGATGACCAGGCTCCACCGTTTCATGTGGGAAATTTTATAAGGGTATTAATTGTGTTCTGACTCATTATAGTCAGTGGGGGCTAGATAACACGAGCTGCGTTCACATATATTTTGATACCCACCCCTGGAGCATTGGATAAATCTAGGGAGAAGGTGACTTACTTTACAGCTTTCTTCCACAACAATTACCTGGACCTGTCAAGTTAATTAACCTGTCTGTCTGTTCCCGTACTTCAGAAATCACTATTTCACATCTCGATTATCTGGGTTACTCCTCCTAATTATCCATCTAGCTGCATGAATACAGCTGACAACATCATCATGAAAAACAAATAGCCACATAAACAACTGCTCCACAAGCATGTGACTGCTAGGGTCAGGGTTAATGTAAGGAGACCAGGTGTAGGGTTGGCTCCATGCTCATAGGGAGCGCAAAAACAAATGATGATGATATTAATTTCTTCTTTATTTATGTGATTAATCTGATGGACTGTCCTTTAGTCTGGTAATGTCCTTGTCGTTGTCTGTACATGTTTATGTGGAATCATGCTTCTTCGTACAACAAGTTTCTCTGAAGTACATACGTGTGGAAATATATCTCAAATTTCTGTCGTTGTTTTAGTCCCATGTTTGTCTCTTATTGCCGCTGTCAGCCTTGCCACTCCTAGGTGGATTCACCTAGATCTAGGTTTTTTTATGGTCCTATTTAGGTGTGATTTTTCCTTCATTAGTTTAAGAATGAGATTTCGCCAAACATAAGCCAAAATAGCCCAAAAATCACCCAAAGTTGCCCTAAAATCGCCTTAAAAATAGCCCAGGTCGGCGATATCTAAGTTTTTCAAAATTCAGAGTGGCAACGCTGGCCGCTGTCATAATACGCTGTGGCAACCACGTAAATGACATTGCATGAACCGTAGAAACAGCACATCATTAAACACACTAAAAAAACCAGCAAAACATAACAACTATTGACTAATCATAAGGTAATGAATAACAACAGAGCAATACAAGAATTAAGCAAACAACATATTCTAAATTAAATTGACATCCCTAACGGCAATCTATAATTAATAATAATCTGTATTTCAATATATGAGGCCAGTTAAGAAATATACTGATTATAACTGTCACTCAGCTTGAACAGTTTAGACCAAGATGGTGGATATGCGGAGGCAAATTAACATCATCTAATGCGATTCCGTTCACCTCCCAATTCGTTTATAAAACTGACTAACATAAATAAGATCATCTGTTCGGCATGGCATTGCCACTATTGCCAAACTTATCGTTACCATCACGACAATAGTATTAACACGTCACCATCAGTACTAGTTCCATCAGCGTTAAAATTGTCATCATCAACACAAACAACGACTGATTTAAAACAAACATTCTGTATTTCAGACAATCCATCGATTTCTAATGACGACCAAGATGACCTGAGAGAATCTATAAGACTGAAGATGGCAGGTACTCCTATTAGAAACTGCTGCAAACAGAAGTTGAAAGCGTAATCTTTATTTTTTAAATGTAAACTATTATTGCTGCCTCGTGTAGATACCGGCGGTCTTAGAGGAGACATGGAAAGAATATGCCCACTTTTTGCTGAAGCAAATCATAAGAGACAACTAATATGCCGCTGCGCATGAGGCTAATAGCTTCGTCATATAAAACACATTGCTACATAAACGACCCTGAAAGAGCACATGCATGCTTAATTGAATACTTCCGTCAAAAGGGCCCCTTGAGGTGATAGCTGCATAACCTATGGGGATCAAAAATGAAATTGATGATGGTCATCATCATCAGGTGCAATCTCTGCAACGAAGGTCAGCTGCGATGGATCTCCAACGTCTTGTCTGTTGTCTTGATGGTGCACTCTGATGGAATCTTCCTTCTCCATCTCTTGATGTTATCTTCCCACTTATAACGCTGACTTCCCATTGCAAGTTTGCCTTCAACCTCTACCACCTATTATGGTCTTCTGCAATGTGTTATGTCTGTTTATATTGCCAAACAAATTTACTTGCCTAATTTTGATCTCTTTCATTAGTTCTGATGTTTTCCAAGATGTCTTAACCAAAATACC
The DNA here is from genome assembly GCA_024509875.1 of Oreohelix idahoensis. Taxonomy (NCBI): domain Eukaryota; kingdom Metazoa; phylum Mollusca; class Gastropoda; order Stylommatophora; family Oreohelicidae; genus Oreohelix; species Oreohelix idahoensis. Next base: position 200,365 of record JAMPIV010010245.1, read on the forward strand.
AAATTTTGCAAGGTGGCAAAATGGTTAGAGCGATCGTCTCTCGAGGAAAAGTCCCCCAGTTCGAAACTTTGTAGCGTCACGCTCAAGTCTTCCCAGATGTAAATGTGTAATGAAATTGCTCTTCAGTTAAGATAGTAATGACAACGAAAAAAGGGAACCAGTCCTTCTAAATCTTTGAGCTAAGACATAGTACTGTGAAGTCTCTAACACATCATTACTTTATGGTAGTATCTGCTACGAAACTAACGTTACTGTTTGCCAAGAGCAGGCCATCCATTTTTTCTTCTATTGAACCCTTCATCTCTAGTATCGCTCCTTTAGGAGGGTAAAGCCACCATTTCTGGTGACTCCTACCCCATATGACAGCGGCTGGCAATGCAGGAACTATATGGTTTAGTATTTAGGACTATTTTCATTGCACACGGACAACGCCATTAGTGTTCCGATCTCCTCCCTTAAATCACATAAGGAGTTTCTCAGCACAGTGCTCGAACCCGAAGTACTGGCGAGGATCCCAATGGATGTATTCATGAATCACACTGTCTATAAAAATTGTTGTGGTGTGTAGGTTTCTTAATTTTTAAATTTGCCAGGACAGGGGCCGTATGGCCTACTCTTTACGATTTCTAACTGCCGATGGATTTTTAACGTGCGCAACTTGCACACGGGACCTCCTACCTTTTCGTCCTTACCCGAGAAGGCTAGATAACCGATCATACTACCCAAGAGATCGGGGGGAGGGGGGAGTATATATCATTAGGATACCACTGGTTCTAAAAGATTTTCATAAGTTACATTCCCTGTACTGGGAAGCAAACCAGGGGTCTTTAGAATTCAAGGTGGACGCCATACCTTTTAGCCACTGCGACACCCAAACTATAGGGACTATATGTACCTACTTTAGAAACACTTAGCTCTTTAAATATCAAGTATGATTAAAATCATGTCAGTTTTCAAAGTACCAGAATATCAGAGATGTGAAAATACGTGTAACAAAAATGTCAATTTTCGTATCTGTCTCACGATCAACGTTTTCTAATTCAATCGGCAGATCGGGGGAACATTTAAACTAAATTATGTTCCCGTATCTTAACATTGTTTATATAAAAAGACTTCTATCTTAAAAAGTATGATGATAGGAAACTCTATACAGAGCGATTCAACAGGAGGCAATCTGATCATCAGAAGTAGTTCCCCCGTCCGTCACGTGTTCTGGCCCCTTCTTCTACTTTACACTCTAAGAGGGGCGGGCCCACCTGGGTCATGACTCCCAAGTGTCTCAGCCTCCGGTTGTCTTGTGTAGCAAATGAATCCATTAACTCTTGGTTGCAGCTTTAAAATCCACAATTCCGCCAGCCGGAGGCAAGTGTGAAAGTAACAAAGTGAAGACAAATTATTGCGGTTGTTCCGCAGCACACCACTGACACATCTGCGTGAAGCCAACGAAGCGTGAAGCCATAAAGTAAAGTTTAGTAAGCGGGATAGTTCGAAATCTCGTTAGGTCAACAATTCTTTCTGTTTCCCCTCAGTCACTTAAATCAATTTTCCAAATCATCCGCTCTGATATACGGTATAGCGTTTTCAACCTGCTGCCGACTCCTGCCTTACAGGGATTCTTGATAAAAACGCATTCTTCTGCTGTTATCTTTTCGGTAGCCATCTGTTTCACACAATAACATATTCTAAGTTTATAGTCCAACAATTGTACCTGCTTTTTTTAAAATAATTTTACTTATAGTAGCAAGGATCTTGTAACATTGTTTTTTTTCTGTAATTTTATTTTATTTTATTTCTTAGATTGCGTTTGTATGATTTGCATTGTTATCAGGAACAGCACTGCTTTAGCTGAAATTGAATATATGACTACATGTTCAAAATTCACAATTGTAATTTTTTACGTTACAATGGTTATTATCATAATATATAGCCAACATTAATTTTATGCAGAATTATACATTTTTTGTAAGTATTTAAGTCTAAATTGTTTCTATCAGTGCCTCGTAAGTAACATTAGTATACACTTTTAAGACGATAAATAAAAATATTTCCCGCCCTTTGTGTTTAAAGATGTTTACATTAATAAACCAGATCAAAAGGTCTTTTTTTAATTGGACATGCGCCCTAATTTTACTTTCCTATGGTTTACCGCATGCCTGAGTTCAAAGCCTCTTTGGAGTTTCAAACTAATTTTACATATTGACCCTGTGTCTTGGTTAAATGTGGACTCACCGAGCCATAACGAAGGAAAATTAAAAGACCAGTTTCACATATATTAGGCAACTTTGAAGCAGATGTTGAGCCGTCATTTTATCAGTGCTATAGTTACACTAATCGGTAACTCCTACCTTTAGCTTGTTGAATAGATGGTATCTCAATCTGTTGTTGCCAGTGCGAAGACTGAAGATTACCACTTGTTCTCTTCTGTTGAGCGTGTAGTATGTATCATGTTGTGTGTGACCTAGATGCTCTACATACCAGTTGTTTCTGTATCTTATTCTGTTAAAACTCTTTCCCTCCTCGAAAGTTACGCGTGTCACAGGCTGAGGTAGATTTCCACCTTCCTTTGCCAATCTGTCATCCTTTTCATTACCGTTGAACTTTCAATGAGATGGGATTTTGAATCGTTGACATAGTTTTTGGAGCACTATTCTGAGGTCATCCAGGTCTGTATTATTTTGACTTTTCAACGCTGCAATTACTGACTTTGCATCGGTAAAGAACGCAACTTGCCTCTCTGTGCTTTCCTCTGTCACTATAACCTCTGCTGCAGTTTTCAAGGCCTCTGCCACTGCTCTGAAGCTACTTGAGAATAATGCTGTTGCCAGTTACAGCTTTTTTGTGCACCAGTGCATAAGGTCAGAAAGAATATTCGTTTAAGCAATTGTGTTCGTACAGATAGTGTTTTAAATATTTTTGTAATGGAACCACTGTTATAGGAAATATTCTATTGCGTCGATTTTTTTTTTTTTTTCTTGGTGTGGCCTTTTTCAAGTATCATGCCTTGTGGAGTGGGCAGTCATGTCTCTCCGATACTTTCTGTCACCAGTACATAGTAACAATTCTACTGTTGTCGTCTAACCATGCTGTAGAGTCACACTGTTCACTAGCTTCTTTCTGTATGTATGTTACATTATAATTATGTTTTTAATAAATTATATAACACTGTGATTATAATTTTTAGAATGCCGTCTTAAAATATTTCTTTATGTTTTAACGTCAGTGCATGTACTTATCTTCCACACCAATTAATAACATATTTTTATTAGTTATATATCACTGTGAATATAATTATTTCCAATCGTTACCACTGGAGGAACATCATGTGTGCTATTCTTATTTCGTATGAATGTTTTCAATGTTAAAAATCGATACTTTCTTGTAAACTCCGATACCAAGTACAAAGTAAACGAAAAGTTACAATAAGACCTCGGTGGCGCTAAAGATGAACATTACCGAGAACTAGCATGAAACAATCACCAGCCCTTGCTGTGGTAGTTCACGAATGTATCCTTCTCACATGCTGAGGTTGCCAGCCTAGTATGAATCTTTAACACCACTATCAAGTATGACCATGTCAAATTCCCAGCATAAAAAAATATGTTAAACTCACCTCAATAACTGAGAAATCTTAGACTTCTTGCTCAGTAGAACAGTCCTGGCAACTTACCACAGATGCCTCGATCACACGTCTGGGGTATTATTTCTATTTCAGAATCCCTCTGTGATTTGTGAGTGGTCCTGTAGAAATCCGGGTTCCGTATCAATGTTGGCGCGTTTTCTACTAATGTACAGAGATGCTCTTAATACTTTTTGTCCGATCATATAAATTCAGAATCCAACTCTATTCTTTTCTTCGGCAAGGTCTGAGCTGTCTACGTTGAGGATTTCAGGAATGCAGTGCTGTATGTAAACCTTTTCTACGTTATGTCGTAGGTTCTTGGCCCACGCTTCCACTTGGCGTTTTTTTACAAACTCCCACTCAGCACAGTTATTTATTGGCGCCTTAAATGCCAGCCAATACATTCAAAGTTCATATTATGTAAACGTTTCCTCAAGCAATAGTCTGTAAGACTCGTGCGTTTGAAGATTTCAAATAGTCATCCTCCGTATATCTGAGTTGCTACATCCGACAATTCTTGGTAATGTTTACGTTACAACTTCCTTCATTTTTCCTGATCATAACCGGGTTGTCCTGAAGTTTCATTACATCATTCGCCCTTCTCGCTCTTCCAGATGTCTTCCAATATACTCGCATAATCACTTAATCCTGCGGTCGAGTCGGAAGTACTTATACAATCTTATGCAAACACTTCGTGCTCGCATTTACCTGGAGTCAATGTGGTATTATCACGTTTTAGGAACTCAATTAATCTCTCAGGGATGGGCGATATGCTTGCTTGGCCCTGTCATGCATCGAAGCGTGAAACGTGAACAATGACAGATGGGAAAAAGAGTGTCATAACAATAGAATAATGCACTTAATTCAGTTCGCACAACAAATGTAGCTGCCGGAGAGGAGAAGAAAGCTTACAAATTATGTCACAGTAACATGTTCAGTGCCGATACCTATTCGTGATATCAGCCCCCTTGTCCGATAATAGTGCAAAGAACAAACTAAGAAACACCAAAATACGTGTAGGCATGCCTATATGTGTGTATGTGTGTGACCTTTTTTGTCTAATGAAATGGACTTGTTTTCATGCTTGTTATTGTATAAAATACTGCAGGGGTGTCAAAGCTTGAGGTGTTTGGGTTAATATGTAGCCGATACTTTATTTGTCTTTGTATTACTAGAACCATACTAGACCTTCACTTGTTCGTCTGTAGTGATAATATCCCTTGGTCTGCCGTAGTGGTCTACGAATGTGGCAAGAGAGTTTAGGTTTATCAAATGTAGAAACCTTTCTCAAGAATTAATCTTGACAGTAAGATAAATAGAAGGATTGGGCTCCTATTTGAGGGAGTCTAGCAGGATTGTTAGGAAGGCAACTACAAAAAATGATTTTTTAAAATATTTTTTTAAAGTTTATACAGGGAGCCGCGCTGGTGTAATGGTTACAACGTTGTGCTGGCGACCAGGTGTTCAAGGTTCAAGCCCGGGCGTCAGCGTTTCAAGGAATGTTTACGACCGGGAATTTGCCTGAATAACATGAACGGGTCATACACATAAACCCTCTATGGATGGGAAGAAGCGAAGCTGCTGACCGGGTTGGAAGGAAAGTCCACTGACCCCCCCAGCCTCGCAATGACATGTCATTGGGCCAAAAGAGCTGGAAAGCTCGAGTGCCGCTAATTAGAGAGGGAAAAAAAAGTTTATACACGTTGTTCTTCAAATCCAAAAAACATTTTTTTCATGTCGATGCATTAACCATAAGGTTGTAGAAGAGTTACTGATGTGCAATTCATAATTTATTTTAAGGACACTGGTTTACGTGGCAATCCCAGCTTGTCCGTTTCACAATATATATATATATATATATATATATATATATATATATATATATATATATATATATATATATATATATATATATATATATATATATATGTGTGTGTGTGTGTGTGTGTATGCAGGGTTAACGCTTATAGTAATATTGAATGGTGTCTTCATACAATAGCACATCTGGGTTACAAATGTGTTTCTTTTGAGCTGAAACTCTTATTGAATGCAAAGCACAGGCAGAAAAACAGATAGTAATCTTTTCAGATGCCCTCTCAATAATATCAGCGCTGAAGAGCCACCAAACTAAAGGATTGAAAGATCTGATAATCTCCCTTGAAAGACTGGCCGAATGCTTCAAGAAGTGCACTATGCAGTGGATACCAGCCCATTGCAACATACCAGGAAATGAAGAGGCAGATAGACTTGCTAAAGAAGGAGGTGCCTTACATCAAAATGATATAGAGACAACTTACGCAACGGCAAAGACCACTATAAAGGCTACATTCAAGTCCAAATGGGAAAGAGAGCACCCGGGACATTTGAAAAATGACGCATATCATCAACTATCCAGAAAAGAACAGGTCATCATTTTTCGACTACGCATTGGACACAACAGAGTGAGATACCATCTGTACCACAAATACAAAATTGGTGCAACAGATCTCTGCACCTGCGGTACTAGCCCGATGACAGTCGAACACCTGCTGCAGTACTGCCCAACCTACAGTAATGAATGGGGTAGCATATGGCAACAACCCACTTCTGTCAACGAAAAACTGTTTGGAGATGTCGGGAACCTTGAGTTGACTGCTGCCTTTATTAGAGTCATAAATGTGGAGGTCTGAGGGCGAACGAGGAAGAAGAAGAAGAAGATTTCAATAAATTCAAGGTTATCAGCTAATACATCCTACAATTTGACTGTACATTCCCCGTGGGGTCTGATCATTATCAATGCATTTATAGTTGCTTTACATGTTATAGAATGAAACTTTTTCGGTGGGTAAAAAAACCGTGAAATGATTAGTACGTATTTCAAATACATTAATAATATTAATTGGTTTCCTCCTATCAAGTAATTTACATTGAGTAAGGAAAAGAAAAGGTGCCTAACCATTAATAAGCTTGATTATATTTAATTAATAAGCTCTAGCTAACAATTATTCACAGGCTAATAACAAGGCTAGTTTTCTATATCTTTGGTGTGTGGCTTACCCCGCAAACTGGAAAAAAAAAAACTAAGTCCAAATCCTATCCTACAGGCACTACGATAATGTATTGTCTTGCAAGTGGATAGGAAGTTTCCAACCTAGTCCTCTAGTCTGCAGGTTAGTTTTGGCGAAAAGTACTGACAAATCTAAGATAGTAGCTTTTATAGCTTAACTCTATTTTAATATGGCCCCACCTGGTCAGGGCGTCGCAGCTACACTTAGCACATCTGCGCATGAAAGCTGTATGTTTGCTTTAAGTTCAAGCAGGGAAAGAGACTATAGGAGAAGCAGATAAAAGATCTTGTCACTGTAGCTCGAGAAAGATGACACTTATTGTCACTGTCCAGATGCTAGGAACGATTCAGATAAAACGAATAGAATGGAAACACGCATCTAGGTTAGCGCGTGCAGATGGTCAGTCACGTAATGCTAAGCTAACTTAATTCCCGTGGACCCAAAGAAGCTACGTCACAGGCTAAGCAGGGAATTGCTAAAGGTCTAGACTGCCACGAACAAAGGCTAAGGTTGCGGAGCGCAAAGAAGATAAAGAAAAATAAGACCGCTGGCGTTAGAGAAGAAAAAAAAAAGCTTCCTGTAAATGTATATATATTTAACATAAAAGCATAATTGTGATTGTCCCTATTTACAATGATTTGACAAATGTGATACCACTTTCTCTAATCGGCAGTTGTTCATATTATTTTGAATTGAAAACAATATATATCCTAATTATAACCAATCAGAGGTTGAACGGGATATTTATTTTCATTAATAAAAAAATAAAAAAATCTTACTCGCTGCTTATTCTCGCTACTAGCACTGGTAATGTCCAGTTGAAAATGGCGTCTACATCGTTCAGCCTCGTTTTCGATTCTGACATAGTTGGCGTAACTCTCTATAGATCTAAGGGCACTACTGGAAGTGTGTGAATGATTTCAAGAGTCAATGAGGGTTAAGTAGCCTCACAGTCAGAGGTTCACTTCCACAGTATACTATAACATTGCGCTTAGCTGGTGGTCATATAAGGATAACTCCAAATATGCATACGGAAACATATACATCTTTTAGCTTCTCGGAAACACTTACATAAACATATAAATCATATAAATCACATAAACATATAAATCATATAAAGTACTATCATCTCTAATACAACTCCAGAGTCATAAGCATCTTGTCATCTATCCAAAAAAAACTATCACTTTTTCATTGCTTCTCCTGTCTCCCCAACACGCTGTCTATAGTTCGACACAAAGACTGACGTAGAAAAACATAAAGAACTATACAATTCTAGAGGTATATTTTCGTGGTGCAAACACGCAGCAATAAAACAACCGTCAAATAATCTTTGGCAGTATGTGTACCAGAATCAGAATGCCACACATACATTTAAACCAGAACGTTATCGCCATCACCACCATCAACATTATAATCATCAACATTATCATCATCACCATCATCAACATCATCATCATCATCATCATCATCATCCTCATTACTATCATCAACATCATCATGACCATCATCATCATCCTCATTACTATCATCATCATCATCATCACCATGACCATCATCAACATCATCCTCATTACTATCATCATCATGACCATCATCATCATCATCATCATCCTCATTACTATCATCATCATCATGACCATCATCAACATCATCCTCATTACTATCATCATCATGACCATCATCATCATCACTATCATCATCATCATGACCATCATCAACATCATCCTCATTACTATCATCATCATCATCATGACCATCATCATCATCATCAACATCATCATTATTTTCCTTTTCGCTCGTTAAGGATCATAAAGCTACCACTGTTTCTTGTCCCCTTGCCGGAAGTATGCCCTAAACATTCACGTGCACTTGTAGTGGTAGTGTCTGTGGGATATTGTTTTACATGATGAAGTCGCCAATCTCATGCAAGACCTCATTAAAGTCGCCTCATACGACATGCCTGACAGAAGCTGCAGTCCTGTTCTGCTTTTTCTTATTAGAGACCCCTCACTAACTACACCGAGGGATGGTTGGGGGGGGGGGGGGGGGGGGGGGGGGGGGGGGGGGGGGGGGGGGGGGAAGGGACAGACCTTACCAGATTATAAAATAGTTTAATATCTCATTCCAGTTTTTGAAGCACGCAAAGGTCAATAAGTCACAAGAAAAAGCGACAAATACAGTTTTCTTGTTAACAACGTTTTATTGAATGTCAAACCTGGATATTAACTCAATAAGATGGCTGAAGCATTAGTACGTCTGGCTTGAGATCTATAAGTAGATCAGCTAATGAAGGCACGACTAAATGAAACTACAACATAGCTGACTGCAACATTATTGGAATATCACGGTTGGAGAAATACACCGGCAGACAAGTAAGCAGATTATCAGGATATTTTAATAGGACAAACGGCAGTAAATATATAAAACAATAGTGTGGTAGATACACCAAGAAGTTAATTACCTTCAGCATCATTATTTTACTTTCGCGCTAATAATATAACAAAGAGCCACAACTGCAGCTTATCCCCTTGCATGTTCTTGCATCAGGCAGTGGTGTACTAAGGGGGTGCGAGGGGGCGGTCCGCCCCATGTGACAGCCAGGAGGGGGTGCCATCGGACACTTTTATGATAGTCCTTACTGTTAAAAATATACTTGCCCTTGTGTTTCTTTGTGGGGGAGGGGGTGCCAAATTTATGATCTACACCGGGTGTCAAATACTTTGAGCACGCCTCTGGCATCGGGTGTTGTTTCTAGCAATTTATGTTACATATTGATATTGAAAGCCCCCATGCACAACATTATATTAGTCGGCTAGTACGACACTCCTTAGAGTGCAGTAGTCCATGAAGCATAGAATGCCGAAAACAAATGATAGAAACCTTAAAGAAAGAACGAAAAGTAACGTAAATCTACAAAACACGCAAACGATTTTTAAAAAACTACAGAGTTTCCTGTGAAGTTTCAAGACAAGTATAATCACAGGATTACAAATACAATTATAATATACATTTCACTCCAATATAACTTCAAATTAATAATCAATCGTCACCCTTTGGCCCCGTAAGGAGAATACAGATTCAACAAACACACTTCCGATCCTGCGTCACCAGGTCAAGGTCGTTCAATGATTTCCTCATTGATATGTCTTCCTCATCATGTGTATGGGTGTCTCCAGTTCTTTTCTCCATGCATTCTTCAGTGTGCCTCTAATTCGGTTGCCCTTGGGAGTCTGGAACAAAGACTGCATGATAACGATATCAACAACAATGTGGGTCAATCTCCCCACCAGCGTCTTTTCCCATCTCTTTCTCCACTGGTGTGGGTCTTGTTCTTGGCACTAGTTCCACGTAAATAAACTTATCACATCAGTTAAACATTTATGTTCTACGCAAACACATACCTATGAAAGGGAACTCCACACAGAGCGTTACAACAAGAGACAATTTGATCTTCAGAAGCGGTACCCCATCGGACAAGTGTTTCAGCCCTTTATCTTCTGATGGTGACGGGCCCACTAGTGTCATGCCTCCCAATTGTCCGCCTTTGTTGTCCTTTCCCGAATGTTTTGTGAATTTAACTCACTCCACGATGGTTGCGACTTTCAAAGTCGTCCTAGTTTAATCCATGCTGTCATATTGAGACAATTATGAAAGTAACCATCACGTTAATTATTGCCTGAATTCCGCAGCCCGTTGCACCACAGCCAACACGAAAAACCCTTTCTGCCTAGTTTCTTAAGTGTCCTTGCTCTTGACTGTCCTTCCACACCCAATAGTTTTAGTAGCTCATACACTGAGGCAGCCACCAGACCTCTTGCATATACAGCTATGACTTTTGCTATGAACCCGTCATGTCCAAATCATTATTCATTTAGCCAAACTGAATGAGTGTTGCTCACCCAATCTGGATTCAAATGAGATTGTCAGCTCAATCATTACAGTGGAGTACTATATATGGTCGTTTAGAGATCTCATAATGATTTCCAGGTATGTCCCTCGCCCTGATAAATCTACTGCCATTTTCCTGTCATTTGCACTGTCTAGAATAGTCTATAACGTCTTGGTTGTTAATTTTGATATTCGAGGTGAAGAGACTTGTCCATATTATTTGTTGAAGTTTGTGTGGCTTATAGGCTCTGTACGTTGAAGTAGCTACTCCCTTGGCTAACATTCCTTAGTCATTTCTTACATATTGCATAATACGTTACTGTGTTAGTATTCATTGCACACCTCTAGGGCCTCGACAACGTAATGGTGACCTCCATTAATATCCATATTATACCTCAATACGTGTATGTGAAAACAGACATAAGCATTTTAATTGACAATATATGAGTGACTCAAACATGACAGCGATGATGATGGCATGGAAAGATATCCCTCTATTGGGCCTTGTTGCCATTTGGCAACATACCGTTTAAAGTCATCTATTTCACTATCCGGCGTTCAAATTAATAATTTTTTTGTTTTATTATGTTCTAGAAACATTCCCAATTTTAAATTACCGGGTAACTCATTTGTCGGAGAAATACTTTTTTTTCACGCACTCTTTTGTCAAGGCATGGTAGCTGGTTTGCAAGATCGAATTGAGAGGTGAGTTTACTTCACATTATTTTTTAAAATTCCTTATGAAAACGGTGTATAAAAAATATGTTGAGTAACTTAAACCACTTATCTTTGTAACAAATGCTTTAATAGTTATAAATAAATAAAATAAGTTTCTCTTATTTTACATTTTAGGTATGTTGCCATTTGGCAACAAAAGTCGATTAAGGAATAAAAACCACTTCATGTTGCCAATTGGCAACAGTTGCTTTTTACCTAATAAATGATATTTAATGTTGTATTTCTCTGTAATCAACAACATTAGTATTTTATTCTCATTATAATTGATTAAACTTCATCATTTAAAAAAAAAGTTGTTATTTGCAATTTTATGTATCCTAAAAAGGTCAATGTAAATAGTAGAATTACCAGTATAAATTACTAATAATATTGTAAATGAATAAAACATATTTACTTCATCTAGACTTGACTTTTAGAACTAAACTACACATGATAACCACTAAAATTGCCAGTAATCACAAAACATAATGTATCATCAGATGAGATTAAACAATTTTGTGATGAAAAACTTTTGAATTACAAAATGTATATGTTGTCATTTTTTTTTAAATTTTTTTTTACAGTTAAACACAATGGATCCTCAAAAGTTTTACAGCCAAAAGACTACAATCTATAGACCAATACCTGAGGCTTCTAGCGATAGTGAGCTGTCAGACAGTGAGGCTGAAGACATCCTGGATAACACGTGGCAACCCGGCCCTTCCTCGGACACAACTTATTCAGGTTTGTTGAATTTAATTGATTTTTTTTTTAATGTGGCCACTTTATTTCAGACTGCAGTTGTAGCCTTGTCCATCAGTGTACAACCTATGTACAGTTTCAGCCTAGTCCATCAGGTACTAAATATCGGCTGACGGAGACTTACTTGTGGAACGCTTTATACCATAATGTGGATTAGAATAATTTTTATCATTATTACTATTATCAGAATAATAACATGTACACCAGTATACCAATAAATGATTGTTTATGTTGCCAGATAATTAATATCTTTGTTTTCTTTTTTTTCAGAATCATCTGCATCAGAGCTGGAGGACACAGATGTAACCTTTGATCGTCGTCGGATGCTATGGAGACACCGTGAAGCCTCAGATGTATCTTCTGAAGCTCCGCCCTTCTCTGGTGATTCGGCACACGTATCAGTTACCTCAGAACCAATAGAATACTTCCGCAGATTCATTGATGATGATACAATGGCACATATGGTCACTGAATCAAACAAGTACAGCATCCAGAAAAACATCATGAAGCCTCTCAGATTGAGCCAGCCAGAACTGGAACAGTTTTTTGGAATTGCGTTTATGATGAGTATTGTTAGAATGCCCAGTTGTAAATTGTACTGGGACTCTACAACGCGCTATGGACTTGTTGCTGATACTATGACGAACAAGAGTTTTAAAGAAATCAAAAGTAACATTCACTGCAATGACAACAACAAGCAGCAAGACAATGAAGGCGACAAATTGTTCAAATTAAGACCTTTAGTTGACGCTCTGAAAGTGAAATTCAATTCAATCAAACCAGCAGAAAGGCTGAGCATTGATGAGCAAGTTATCCCATTCAAAGGTCAATCATCTCTGCGTCAGTACAACCCAAAGAAACCCAAAAAGTGGGGCTATAAAGTCTTCGTTTGTTCAAGCATTTCTGGTTTGATTCATGATTTTGAAATTTACACTGGAAAAATTGACGTGTGTCCTGGCCAACCTGATTTAGGAGCATCAGCTAATATCGTGCTGAGACTTCTTCAACGTATCCCTAAAAATGTGTGGCATAAAGTATATTTTAACAACTGGTTTAATTCGCCAGCATTGCAGGCATGCCTCTGGAAACAAGGCATTGCATGTCTTGGCACTGTCCGCGCAAACCGGCTGAAAGGGTGTAATCTGTGTTCCGATAAGGAACTGAAAACGAAAGGAAGAGGGTCATCTGTTGTTTGTACTGCAGCAACAAACGGAGCCACATTGAAAGCTATCAAATGGTATGACAATAAAGCAGTCACACTGCTAAGCACCTATGCAGCAGTTGAACCAGAATGTGTAGTCAGAAGATGGGACAGAAAAGCCAAGAAGGAAATACACATTTCTTGCCCTGCAGCTGTGAAAGAATATAACATGTTCATGGGAGGGGTAGATTTGCTGGACTCCTTGCTGGCACTCTATCGTATACCTATTAGATCCAAGAAATGGTACCACAGAATATTGTTTCATTTCCTGGATGTTTCTGTGGTGCAAGCTTGGCTAACTTATTGTTCAGATGTGTGTAAGGATGGTATGGAAAAAAAAGGACAGACTACCATTAGTTGATTTCAAGTTGCAGATTGCTTTGTGTCTCCTAAAAGCAGGAAAAAGTGAAAATAATAAAAGGGGAAGGCCATCAGGAAGCACTGAGACACAGCTGGTGGCTAAAAAGAAGAGAGGACAAACAGCAAATGTACCTCCTTTTCATGTCAGAACTGACAATGTTGGCCACAGCCCCAATTCCGTCACCAACAAAGGGAGATGCAAACTTCCTGGATGCAAGGGGTACTCCAGAACTGTCTGTGAGAAGTGTAACCTACACTTGTGCCTCAATAAACATTCAAACTGTTTCAAAGTATTTCATGAAACATGAGTGTGGAGCTGTGATTGAGTCACGAGACAGAAGATTTTTTTTTTTTCAGTAACTATATGTTTCATTGTATGTGTGGCATTTTCTGTATAAATTACACTTAACTTCATGAAGTTTCACAAATTTTGTTGTCTGCTATTTACTGTTTAAATATTAAATGTAGGTAGGGAGTAAAAAAAGGTGAAATAGATGTTGTTAGACATAAAAAACATAGTTAAAAGATATATGTTGCCAAATGGCAACAATAAATGTTCCCAACCTTAATGGTGATTTGTTGCCAATTGGCAACATACCCATAAAACACTAACTAAACATTTTTTTGCCCAAAATTAACCTTCACGCCACTTTTCAGACATGGGACAGCCACAAAAACCACTCCAAGAATTTTTTTTCCAACTATTTCATAAATGGCCCAATAGAGGGATATGCAGTTGATGACACGTGACTGGAAGACTTAGCATTTATTGGCTGAAGGCCTATACTACTTTTGGAGCTGATAGGCGATGATGGTGGTGATGATTGTGATGACGGTGACGATGATGATGATGATGGTGATGATGGCGATGATGGTGGTGATGGTGCTGATAATGGTGATGATGGTGATGGTGATGATGGTGCTGATGATGGTGATGGTGATGATGCTGATGATGATGCTGATGGTGATGATGATGGTGATGAACGTCTGCACCGGTTGTTGTCAGGTCACCTCTAAAGAGCCGATGGAAACGTTGATTCATCATGATTAATTTTGTACCTACTCATCACTGTGTTCTATTGAAGTAATTAAAGGTTTTTGATACGAGTAAGGGGAGATATGCTGAGGGCAGTTAATGATAGTCAATTAGAGATGGACACTGGAATCAATGAATCATCAAGGCTAAAATTGTTGGAACTTAGCATCAAACGTAAGACCAGCAGGTATGCACGTTTCAGAGGATGCATCTGGCGTGTATACAACCAGCGCGCAACAGGAAGAATTAGCATATTCATACCTTTCGACATTTGCCGAGGGAGACTGAGCACCTATTGGTTTGCTCGAAGTCGATTCTGGTTACCAATAACAATAAAATATAAAGGTTGTTTTATTGAAGCATGGCCTCAATTATTGTTTTGTAAAAAGGAGCACACAAGAAAGATTGTGATGATGGTATGTGAATGATAACAATGAGACACATTATTTTTTAATACTGACCACGAAGATCAATAATGAATTAATGTTCATAGTAAAGATTACTTATAACTATGGAGACATTCTTCAAGGTCAGTGCACAGCGTCCAGTCTGGTTCTTGTCAACCCTCGGATTTGTTCCTGCTGTCTTCGGCCTCGGCTGATATACGAATTCATAAAGACACTAATTGGTCAGTTATTTACATTAACTACAGTCGAAGCTAAAGAATGTTCGTACTTTAACTTGATGAGTGTCAATTACAAAGTGGATTTATTATCATCATCATCATCACCATCATTATATTCCATGTTGCTCCTTATGGAGCAACTGGTGCAACTGTCCCCTTGCAGGAAGCCTGCATAGAGCATTCAAGTTTTCTTGCAGCAGTGTTTCTTTAGCCATCTGTTTTACATGATCAAGTTGCCAGCCTAATGCAAACCCTCATTTTAATCGCCTTGTACGATTTGCCTGACGGATTAGTCTGGTCCTACTCATCCTTTGTCTCATCAGAGACCACCCGTAACTACTAGTCCGTTCATCACAATTTGAATCACGATATAGTAACTTAGAATAGAACCACAGGCAGCACACATTTCAGTGACAGAACAAAGCATAGAGAGACAAGTAACTTTCTTCGCAAAAGCGCTGTCAGTAATTGCAACGTTGAAAAGCCAGAATAATGCACATATGCATGACCTAAAAGTAATTCTTCATTGCTATTCAAATTATTTACAGAGGATTCCATCTCACTGTAACACCCCTAGCAATAAAGAGGCTGACAGACTGGCAGTGAAACATGAAAAATTACTTCCACCTGATCCAAGCATAACTTAAGAAGAGGCGTTGAGTGTCACCAGGAGCTGATACAGCCAAAAAGAGGGTAGTAAAGCACCCAGACAAGCTGAACAATATGTTTTCAACCAGCGCAGCAGAAGTGTACAAGTGGTAATCATCAGACTCCACAAAGAGTGAGACATCATCTATTAAAATAGCTAAAGTCTACTAACGAGTGTAACTGTGGTGTCGATATAATGACAGCTGAACATCTGACACAAAAATGCTTAAAATATATTTACTTGCTTAGTCGTTCCCCTTCTACCGTGAGGTGTAGAGGTTTGTGTAGTAATATCTGTGAGACAAACGCTAATTTCCATAGAATTGTACTCCCAAAATGGTAGTAAATAAAACAGCCTGTATGTTAGTGACTAACAGCTTCTACTATACCAGTCGGGAATCCTATGTATGCTGTAGACATGCTAGTTAATTATCTCGCTAGCAAAGGAACTAGATTTTAGTACCGCTTGCGTGAAACTAACGTCACAGTTCAAGCCTAGCCTTCAAAGCAAGAGAGAGAGCAGAAAACGTGTAAAAACGAATACACGAAGGAGAGAGAGAGAGAGAGAGAGAGAGAGAGAGAGAGAGAGAGAGAGAGAGAGAGAGAGAGAGAGAAAACACAAACATATGACAATAAGAATAACGATAACTGGACATATAGATACCCAGATTTATTTTCATTTTCATTTACATTCAGCCCGCTGTGGCGAAATATCAAACTTAACACTACCCGACTACTGACCACTGTTTTGTGGCGAGAATTTATCCAGAAAGATTTACTCACCTGACATTCTCTTTAACTATCGGAATTACAAGCTGCTGTACACTGTGAACACTATATCTCGGTAATTAATTTTCTACCTGGACTAATTGATGGGACATAAACATTTCCAATTATCAGCACAAAGTAAGCGTTCCCCATTAGGAGAATTAATCAGTCTTGGAGGAACTGGGGCTTATTTCGGCGAAACCCAACACTGGATTTGTATTTATATCATGGAGATATGTTCAAGATGTTGTTAATATAACTACTAGGTAAGCGAGACTGAATGTGGCCACAGGTTTGTCAGAGCAGAGAGAAAGAGTATTGAATAATTCTTCTGTTGTATAATTATTATACTCATTGTTTTTCTTCTTTCTTTTTGTTTGCTAATACTGTTATTTTCAGGATAGATTAATTAGGAACTCTGTTCTTTACAGTATAGTCAAATTCTATACCATAGCGCAAATCGTTTGACCTTTTGGGGGTTATTAACTTCTTTCTTGAGGGATCTTGTCTCAACAGAGGGGATTGCACTTATGGGTTTATATTTTGTTAATTTCTGTAACCTATTGATTTTTTTTTTCTATTGCTATTGATATATTTGATGTTGTAAAGTTTCTTTATGATAATAAACTTTAACAAAACTTAATTACCTGTGTTGGTCAGCTCAGCCCAATATCCATACCCCATTTACTATAGTTTTCACGTTTGTGCGTCTGGTTGTCGTCACTTATCTCTGTGTGTGTGTATGTGAGTGGTTAATAGTGTATATGTTAATATATACGGAAAGGAGAATTGTCTGATAAACAAAGTTTCAGTCGTAAAGATAGGCTGGACTAGAGTATATTCTCAATCCAGTGACAGAT
This sequence comes from Oreohelix idahoensis, assembly GCA_024509875.1. NCBI lineage: Eukaryota > Metazoa > Mollusca > Gastropoda > Stylommatophora > Oreohelicidae > Oreohelix > Oreohelix idahoensis. The sequence goes on from JAMPIV010010245.1 coordinate 217,899, forward strand.
TCTACCTTTAACGTATTCACTCGTGAAATCTATTTCTTTACCTTATCTCTCACTGAGTTACCACCTTTTTCAGTTCTATTCAGACGGGACCAGAATCTATCTTAAATACCTATCAAAATCTACGACAACCAGTAGCTATCTTTTCATATGCGCTGTCAGTGATTACAACGCTGAAAAGTCAAAGTAATGCTAAACTGGATGACCTAAGAGTAACACTTCACAGACTATGTCAGCAATACAAAAGGGTCGTGATACAGTGGATCTCTTCTCACTGCAACATCCCTGAAAATGAAGAGGCTGACAGATTGGCAAAGGAAGGGGGAAAGTTTCCGCAACTTGACACACATATAACTTATGATGAGGCCAAGAGTTTTATCAAGCGCAGATACAGGCACAAGTGGGAAGCAGAGCATCCAGGCCATCAAAAATATGATCCAAATTACCAGCTCAGCAGAAGTGAACGAGTGGTAATCATCAGACTTCGCACATGTCATAACAGATGGAGATAATATCTATTCAACAAATTAAACATATGAACTACTGATGAGTGTGACTTTGGCTCCGATAAAATGACTGCCGAACATCTGCTTCAAAGATGCCCAACATATGAGGAACAGAGAATGCACCACATGGCCATCACCAGTACCATTCCTGTAGAAAATCTACGGAGATATCAACAACCTCAGGCTGACCACTGCTTTCTTTGAACTTATTCAAGTTGACATCTGAGGGTGAATGAAGAAGAAGAAGATATTAAAATGATTTATGCAGTTAGACACCTGTCTTGTCTCGCTGTTCTATTCAGAACTGATCCATGTATCATTCATAAACATGCAAACATCTGAACACTATTATTAATGGTCACATAGGCTTGTGGGCCCTATAAACAAAGGCTAGCCACTTGTCCCATATTGTCCCCAGGTTGATCTGTGTCATACATCAGTGGTCTAGAATCCTAGGTCGATAGTTGCCTTCCTGAACAACACAGGAGCATCAGATATTGTCATCTAGAATTCAGCCCTGAGCCCCATCAGTGCTTGGTGGTCCAGTGCCAGACCTTCAACTAATACTGATGTGTATACTCATAGAGGACAGTCACATAACTTTAATATAAGTATTCTATGTGACCAAATTCCTGCAACAATTGTGAGAAGTCAAAAGAATCAAAGCTTTTTAACTTTGTGTAGGGATCAGAAAACAGTTCTGAAACATTAGATCAGACAAGATATACTTAAGTGGTAAAGGAACATTGGGAGCAACATTTTATGCTATTTAGAGGATTCATTGACGTTGCCGTGTTGTGCTGTATTTTATTAGTCTGATTTTTGCCCCCACTTTCTTCACCCACCTTTTGTATCTATTTTAGTACCGCCTACTTTATCCCAGACGAGCATTATTCAAAGCAAAACTGTATTTTTCAGCTTGTCGATTTAAGATACGACCGCCTTTCTTCTTCTAATCGTCTGTTCATCAGCACAACTTTAGCCATGACATCAAGTCAGTCTTTGACTTGGATCAGCCACTTTAAATAAACTGTTGTTTCTTACTCCACAGAGCTTTGATCTACGGTTTTACTCAGCTAATTAGCATTTCCCTGCTGACCCAGCAACCAAGAACTACTTATTCGGAGTAACCAGGAGGACATGCACACAATCATAGCTGGCAGACGCTGGAGTTAGGTTGGCCACGTTCTCAGAAGGGACCCTGATATCACAAAAACAGCTATGCTATGGACCCCCGAGGGAAAGCGAAAAAGAGGGCGACCAAAAAGAACTTGGCAGAGAACTATGGATGCCGAGATGCATAGAATGAACCAGAGTTGGGGCACTGTACGAAGGATGGCCACCGACCGAGCAAAGAGGAATCAATTTATTGCTGCTGCTGCCCTACAAGACAGCACCAGGCATGATGGCCACTGACTGCTTTGTATTAGTTTATATGTTATTTGTATTGTTATATTTGGGCTGTTTCTAGTTTGCTTTCTGTACTTAGTATTTACTTTGTGTTTCCTGTTGTCACCTCTTCCATTTATACCTATTATTACTAATAATATATTTGAGTTGATTCTCATTCCCTTTCCATTCTTAGTATTTACCTTTTTCACACTCTGAAGCGGCAGCCATTTTATCTTTTTATTTTGTGTGCTGTGACTGACTAAATAGGCCACGCTAATCTTAAGCAGTTCTTACAGACATTACACATTTTGTTTGTTTTCTTGTGTTTCCTACTTTGTGCTCGCTCTCTTTGCTCTCCCTGACGAAGACCGTGTGGTCGCAACATTGGCTATTTTCTTTGTGTTTTGTCCTAGTCAGACGAATCATCGTTTTTCTATTTTTAGTCATATCTATATATCTATTTGTTCCGTCTGTCTGTCTTTCTTGGTTTTGCAGAAATACATATTTTATACATACTGGCATACCCCGCTTTGCGCCGATGCGCTTTGCGACGCTTCGCTCATACGACGGTTTTAAATTGTCACTATACCCCGAGTATCCGACGGCTGCCTCGTTGATACGACGGTTTAGCGACGTGGCGCTACCGGCTTCCTGCTGGACTCTTGTTTACAAACACGGTACACGCTGCATCTCTGTATTACGATCTGTGATTTAGTGATTTTTAAACTGTTTATACGTATTATTTTCTTTTATTGTTGTCAATAAACTATAATATAAATTAATATTTGCAGGTACAAGTGAAAAGAGAAGTCGTAAAGGCAATTACTTTAGATACGCAATTTCCAATTTATTAAATATCTATTAAACTTTGTGATGACGGTGTATCGAACAGTGAAATTGACCGAATGCTAAACGTATCTCGCACCACTGTTGTTACCGTCGTTAAAAACAAACTTTAAGATTACAGTATGGCAAATTCGCCTTCGTTCAGTATTTACTATAATTATAAACGCTTTATTTACGTCATGTATGCACATATGTGACGATTGCAGTACAGTACAAGCAGCGACAAGTGAAAAAAAGCAATGGTTCGCTTATTACGAAATTTGCTTTACGACAACGGTCTGGACTCTAACATGTCGTAAATAGCGAAGTATGCCTGTATTCATAAATACACGTTAATACTTTAGTACACTGTTCAGATGATCCTTTCGCTGGTCATATCTTATACTACCTCACCTGTTTTTACTGTTCTTTTTTCTTAGATAAAGAGAAGAGAGAGGGAGTGCCGTAGCAGACCTGTGCCGCAGCAGGGAGTGAAAGAGTAATTTTAAATCACTGTTCATCCCACTACATTTAAAATCACCCCTTCGTGATCGATATCTATTCTTAATTTCTAATAGTACAGAAGAACCATTTTGAATCTCATTATCATTATCAGCTACCAGCCCCGCAACGAAGGTCGGCTGCAATGGATCTCCAACGTCTTCTGTCTCTTGTCTTGATGGTACACTCTGATTGATCCTTTTCTGTCCATCTTTTATGTTATCTTCCCACTTATAGCGTTGTCTTCCTCTTGCTCGTTTGCCCTCAACTCTGTCTTCTATTATTGTCTTCTCCAAGGTGTTATGTCCTTTTCACGCGGCCAACATATTTTAGCTGTCTAATTTTGATCTTCATTAATTCCCTTTTCATACCTAGGTTTTTCTATGATCTCTTTGTTTGTTTTCTACTCTATCTATGCGACGTCTGCCATCAATGGTACCTATACCTTGTAGCGGTATGGCAGCTTGCGTACCCTGACAATCCCCAGAGCTATGCCAGTGGGAGTTTTACTCCTGGTAGGTTCAACCAAGCTGGACTGGTCTGTGTGGGTAGGGGTCAGACAAAAGCTGGTACCCTGGTCCTCCAGGTTGGGGGTTTTAGCATAGGGCTGACACCCCTGTCTGTGTAAAAAAACAATGAAGTTATGGAAACAACAATAAATGAACAAACTTTGCTGCGGGATGAACATTCGGAGTCTGTGGCTCGTATGACTGTCAGTGGTGAAAGCCGAAAGGAAGCCACTGACATGAGAACCAGAGTTGGGGCACTGTACAAAGGATGGCCACCGACCGAGCAAAGTGGAATCAATTTGTTGTTGCCCTACAAGACGCCACTAGGCGTGATGGCCACTGACTACTTTGACGGTCGGCGGCTAAGGATCAAAGAAAGAAGAAGACTATGCGACGTGCTATTTTCATCTAATTTTTCCACATCTCAAAAGCTTCAATTCTTTCTTCCTTGTAAGTTGTCCATGTTTCTACACCATACAATAATGAAAAATGTATGTTATATACATTATATAAATATACATATATATATATATATATATATATATATATATATATATATATATATATATATATATATATATATATATATATATATATATATATATATATATATATATATATATATATATATATATATATATATGTATATATATATATATATACATACTACTGGACAAAAGTTAAGGGCCACCATTCAGTTTAGACAAGGTTTATATAATTGATTGGCAAACTGTAAAGACAAGTGAAAATGTCATTAAAACTGAGCTCAGAGAAATGTGTATACATTTCTGTGTGCACTAGGTTAATTTTTTTTTAAATGTTCAAAAACTGGGTCACTTTAACCCGCACGTGAAAATTGCCATTGTTGCTGCAAAACTTCGTGGTTTTTGCAACAAGCCCCACTAGTTCAAAAGGTGAAAAAGTGAGTTGTATTTGAATGCACGTGGAAAATGATCATTGGTAAATAGTGTTCACGTTGGTATGCAATAAATCAGTATGACAAGTGGTCGAAATGATCACTGCATTAGCCATGCTACCAAGGAGAAGTCTCAGCACTGTAGACCGTGGTCGAGCCATGGCATGGATTCAGGATGGTCAATCTGTTCGTTATGTTGCAAGACGTTTAGCAATGTCCCACTCTACCATTCAGAGACTTCTTGATAGATTTCAAGCTACCGGACATTTGGAAAATCGACCCTGCTCACGAAGAATTATATAAACCTTGTCTAAACTGAATGGCGGCCCTTAACTTTTGTTCAGTAGTATATATATATATATATAATTGGGTATAAAATGGACAAATGGAAAATTCCTGGGGGACCTGGATTTCGCAGATGATGTAGCATTCTTAAGTTCAACACCAAGACAATCCCAAGAAGCAATAAATAATTTGTGTCATCTCTCGGTTAAAATTGGTCTCCAAATAAATGCCTCTAAAACTAAAGCTATGAACTTTTCTAACGAGACCTTTGATATCATCTTGAACGGGGAAAAACTACAGAAAGTTGAAAGTTTCAATTATTTAGGCAGTAAAATGACTCAGGATGGTGACACAACAAGAGAAATCCATACTAGAATTGCTTTGGCAGCTAGCGCCTTCAAAAGATTATCTAACATTTGGAAATTACGATCATTGAATATACATACCAAGCTTCGTCTGTTTAATTCAAATGTTATCTCAGTGTTAACATACGGCTGTGAGAGTTGGAAAATAACAAAATCATTGGAGAACAAGCTGAATACATTCGAGAACAAATGTCTTAGAAAACTCATGAACATCAGTTGGAAAGAATTCAAGACTAATCGACAAATAAGAGAAGACTCTAGGCAGAAATATGTCTCCGACTATATAAGGAAAAGACGATGGTCATATATCGGTCATATCCTACGAATGCAAAACAACAGAATACCACTACAGGCGCTCACTTGGGTTCCTGAGTGTAAGAGGAAAAAAGGAAGACCAAAAAAAAACACTCAGAAGAACAATAATAAGAGAAGGAAGAACGTTGGGCCTAAATAATGTGCAAGAGCTAAGAGGAGTGGCGTCACAACGAACAACCTGGAGAGCACTGGTTTCTGCCTTATGCGCCGTGTTTGGTGCTTAAAGAATTTATTATTATTATTATTATTATATATATATATATATATATATATATATATATATATATATATATATATATATATATATATATATATATATATATATATATATATATATATATATATATATATATATATATATATATATATATATATATATATATATATATATATATATATATATATATAAAACTCTTGATGATTCTCAGTTTTAATTTATGAATAATTATTTAAGTATCAATACTTGTATCATGCTGTTGAATCCTTTGAATCTAACTCTCCTTAAACTGATCATGCGACAAACGTCCCATTTCAATCTTTCTTTGTCACGCCAAGTACCCAATTTAAAACTTCCTTTTTTAATTTTTTTTTTTTTGGGAGCATAAATCGTAAAGTTGAGCAGGAAAAACATGTCACAAACCTTTTCTTCTGCGTAAGCTCTTCTTACGTTCATTATACCAGATATGGTAAACTACGAAACCTACTGGGATGGCGATCAGTGCAAGTAGTGGTGAAAAATAGATCATTGTCCGCCTGTACGTGGCAACAGCTGTGAACAAACATTAATATATCACTCAGTCACCTAATCAACTGTTTATGTTGATTATCATCACCGTCGCCATCATCATCCCAATAATTATCATCCCAATCGTCATCATCACAATCATCATTCAAATAATCATCATCATCATCATCATCATCATCATCATTGTGGCCGGGTAGGGTAGTGGGGGTTGCTGTTTAAATCGAGAGTATTAGATTTTGATGACTAGCTAGCCTGCCAGAGGTGATGATTGCTCTCTACAGTCTTACAGGACTTAACCAGGTTCGGGGATAATCCTCTATGATGTTTTATTTTTAGAGCAGATGGTTATTATTTGTGTTGCACCTGCAGCGATTAGCTTTGGTATGATCCCTTAATAATTTGTATGATGGCCAACTGCAAGCATATGATTCGTCAACAGCATTTGTGTTCAATGAAACAAATGTTTATTCAATTTTCAACAAGAACTGGGTTAAGTCAAATGGTACCCACACCAAATTTGCATAATAGCATGTTGACATTTAATAAACAAGCATAAAAAGTCAATGCATTATTTTAATGATGCAATATTCCTTATTGCATCTCGTGATCTTTTCAACTTGCAAAAACATGGCGTGGTTCCTCTATCTTTCAAGTGTTCCTACGTTTTATTTGTTAATGTGGTCTAGATTTCACGACGTTTTTCTTATCTCTTCATTTCAATGAAGAGCCAAACTTTCTCTTATTCATTAGTATTCCTTAGTTTGACGTTCTCTCAGCTTAAGGACCTTCATCCTTGGTAAAAGGTTCTGATATATGCCTGGGTTTACAATTCTTTACCCAGTTTTCGAGCGTAGCTCTGTTTCAGTTATGACTGTGGGCTCTAACAGTTATTGCATGCAATTCTTAGCACTACTTACGGTTCTCGTGAATTCACAAAACATAACATTCTACATTTCGAAGTTACACAGTTGCATTAATTGTGCGAAGTCAATCTCCTCTATTAGAATATCACTGAGCAAGAAGAATTATGTCTTCTCTCGACCGCTCTAAATTCATGACTGCCCAAAAAATGGCTTCGTCTCTCGTTCATTCCGGGGAAAAGAAGGACTGAGCCTAACCATTGGTTGGAAATCACGTGACCAACGCAACTATACAAGCGAAGCTTAGCCTAAATAAATGCGTGGCGTTTCGAAGCTAAACTGGCCTAATTAAACATCTGCATCAAGATTTTTTTAATCTTCTGTTTCTACAAAAATTCATTTTATATGTTAATATAGTCTGTATCTGAAGACTCACGGTATACGCGGTTACATCATATCAATCATCATCATCCGATTCTTGATAATCCTAATCATCAGCATCATCCTTATCATAATCCCAATCATCATCATCCCAATCATCATTATCCAATTCATCATCATTCTATTCATCATCATCCCTATCAGCATCATCCCAATCATCATCAATCATCATCATCATCCCAACCATCACCATAACAATCATAATCATCAATCTAATCGTCATCATCATCTGAATTATCATCGTCCTGATCATCACCATTCTCAATAATCATTATCATGGACATTATCATCATTCTAATCATCATCATCATCCCAAGCATCAGCATTGGAATCATCATCTTCATTACAATCATTATCATCCCTTACATCATCATCGAAATCATCATTCCGATCATCATCATAATACCAATAATCATCATTCCAATCATCAACATCATCATCCCAATCATAATAATTATCCTAATCATCATCATCATAATGATCATTATCCCAATCATCATCATCATCCAAAAATAATCACCTTTATCCCAATAATCACCATCGCAATCAACACCATTATCCATAATCATCATCATTATCTCAATCGTCATCATCTTCAAAATCATCATCCCAATCATCATCATCCCAACCATCATCATCCCAATCATAACAATTACCCCAATTGTCATCATCACAATATTCACCATAATCCAAATCATCATCACCAAAATAATCACCAATGTCATATTCATCATCATCCCATTAATCACCCATGTCCCAATCATCATCACCATCATCATCAACATTATCCCAATCATCATCACAATATTCACCATTATCCCAATCATCATCATCATCCCAGTAATCGCCAATGTCCCAATCATAATTATCCCAATCATAATCATCCCACTTATCGTTATACCAATCATCATCATCCCAAGCATCATCCCAGTTATCATTATCCCAATCATCATCGTTCCAATCATCATTGTCCCAAACATCATCATTCCAATCATCATCGTTCCAATCATCATCAACCCAATCATTATCGTCCCAATCATCATCATTTCAGTTATCATTATCCCAATCATCATCGTTCCAATCATCATCATCCCAATCATCATCATGCCAATCATCATCTTTCCGATTATAATTATCTCAATCATCATCATCCCATTCATCATCATTCCAATCATCATCGTTCTAATCATCATCTTTCCAATCATCATTTTGCCAGTCATCATCATCCCAATTATCATCATCCCTATCATCACCATTGCAATTAGTATTATCCCAATTATCATCGTTCCAATCGTCATCAACCAAATCATCATCGTTCCAATCATCATTTTCCAAATCATCATCATCCCAATTATCATCGTTCAAATCATCATCGTTCCAACCATCATCGTCCCAATCTTCATCATGCCAATCATCATCGTTCAAATCATCATCGTTCCAATCACCATCGTCCTAATCTTCATTATCATCATCCCAATTACAATCATTCTAATTATCATTTTCCCAATCATCATGGTCATCCCGATCATTATCATCCCGATCATTATCATCCCAATAATCATCGTCTCAATAATCATCATCCAAATTATCATCATCATATCCCAATCATCATCTTCATCTCAACTATCATCATCCTAATCATCACCATTATCACAATCATTATCATTCCAATTATCGTCATCTCAATCATCATCAGCATCATCACAATCAGCATCATATCCCAATCATCATCATCTCATGGTCATTATCATCATTTCAATCATCATCCCAGTCATATTCCTAATAATCATCAATAATCGAATCATCATCAGCATCCAATCATCATCCCAAACATCATCATCTCAACCACCATCATCATCAAATCATCGCCATCCCAATCATAGTCCCAATCTTCGTCCTACTCATTATCGTGATCCCAGTCATCATCATCATCCAATCATCATCCTAAACATCATCATCCCAGTCATCATCATAAGAAACATCATACCAAACATCATCATCCCAATCGTTATCATCATTATTACTAATCATTATGACGATCATTATCATTGTTACCTTTCAACTCTTCGAGTATCACATGCCTTCAATAAACTCATGCCACACCTTTCTGTCACGTGGCATCAGCTCAACGATGGCTATTTGTGACCTTCGATCTCTCTTATGTTGGAGATTGTGAATCCTACCAATCACAAGTGTCTTCGTCGACAAACGTACGCCATGCTTTCCTGTCACGTGGCATCAGCTCAATGATCAGTCCATGTGTTCTTCGGTCTGTCTATACTTCTCTTAAAGGTAAAAAAATGTAGTCCGATAACAGATGCTGCTGTAGGGGAGTGAAGTGTTAGAGACTTCACTATACTAGGTCCAGCATCGACAGGTGGTGTGACCAGTTCCTTTCGTCGCTGACTTTTCCTTCCCTAACTCAATGGCACGTACCCATACACGTATACTGGAGCGTGTCGGTACCGTGATTGGAACCTGGTACCTTTGCCGCGAGAGAACAGCACTCTAACCACTCTGCCAATCGGACGCTCATACTTCTCTAAGGAGGTCTACTTTGTAGTGTTATCAACATGTTTCCGCAATATTTGTCTTATCCATTGTAAGTGTCTTTTTCTCATTTCTTTTTCCACTGGCGCTTGTCTGGTTCTTGTCATCAGTTCCACATTGGTGATCTTGTCTTAACATTTCAGTCCATCTATTCTTAGCCGAATCGACAAATAAGAGAAGACTCTAGGCAGAAATATGTCTCCGACTATATAAGGAAAAGACGATGGTCATATATCGGTCATGTCCTACGAATGCAAAACAACAGAATACCACTACAGGCGCTCACTTGGGTTCCTGAGGGTAAGAGAAAAAAAGGAAGACCAAAAGAAACACTCAGAAGAACAATAATAAGAGAAGGAAGAACATTGGGCCTAAATAATGTGCAAGAGCTAAGAGGAGTGGCGTCACAACGAACAACCTGGAGAGCACTGGTTTCTGCCTTATGCGCCGTGTTTGGTGCTTAAAGAATTTATTATTATTATTATTATTCTTAGCCGGCACCAACTGATGAACGATTAGCGTTTTGATGGTGTTTTTTTTTTTTTTTTTTTGTTCTCCACGTTTCAGAGTCACACAATATCATTTAATATGAAGATTCTTAATTTTTGTGTTGGATTCTTAAAATTCCGTGTTTCCGAATGCAATGAAAGCTCTTCTTGGCTTTTATATTCTTAATTTGATATCAATGTCTGTCCCTCTACTATTGTGTATATTTTTGCCACGATGTGTGTATGATTCTACATCTTGTAGTGATAATTCTTTACGTTCGACCTAGTTATAATTTCTTGCACATATTCTCATTAGGTTTTTCTTTTCTTTTCTCTGTAAATTTTCACACCCCACTTGCTGTGACCTTTTATCCAGTATTTTAATTTGGTCTTGCATCTGATTATGGTTACGAAATAGGAGAACCAAGTCATCTGCAAAGATATGTCATCAAGCCTGTTCGTCGGATACTGGATTACATTTCTGTTGTTTGACATTGATGTTTTTAGAACCCAATCTATTGATAGTAAGAAAAGAAATCGATACAAGAGACATGGCTGTCACACTTCAGTTCTTATTCCAAACGATTCTGTAAGTTGTCCTTCATGAAGGACTCTGCATGTCATGTCTTCATAAGTTTTTTTTTTCCAATAAGTTAATAAATCTTCATGAAGATTCCATAATGCCTCATTGTGACGTAAAATGGAAAAAGAGTCTACAGTAATCTAACAGCCTGTTGTAACCTCCTAGCTGCTCTGTGATTTGCTAGATTAATACATGCATTATACTGCCTGTCTTTACTTACACAGCTACTCTTTCGTCACGCCTCTTTTCTTTTAACACGAGCTAACACAGTTGTTGCTGTCATTTTTGACGGTTTCATAAGACGTAAATCTATTTAATATTTGTTGATGATCTAAGTTAGAGAACTGTATGTTAACTCTCTGGGACAGGTTGATTTGGGGTTATCTTCACTTTGTCTTATTCATTGTGTTGACCTGTCTTAAGTCGGGGTTTAGCTGTTCTCAGATCTGTTCTGTCTACGCATGCGCAAGTTTTTTGAGCGCGAACCGGAGAGACTTCCGTCAGTGAGTGATGAACTGGGTTCTGGCCGGACTAGTATGTCCGTAGTACTTCTCTGCATTATCTGGGAGAAAGATAGTCTTCAGTGTGACTGTGATGTTAGTGATTCTCCCCAGAGTTATTCTGTTCGTCAAGAATGTCGACAGTTGTTATTTGTGTATTTCTTGGATTCTGTCAAAGGTAAAAGAAACATTATTATTATGCCTAGATTGCAGAACATTTTGTGTCAACCTGTGAGTACAGCTCACAGTTCTTTGAGATCCAGAGTCCATTATGTGTGCTCGTTGTAGCCAACCAAGACTATTCGTCTAACTATTATACAGAAGCTCAGTGAAGAGATATTATTATGAAAACCGCATGTTAGCGGTATGTTTCGGCATGGATGGTTATGCCTGCCTATGAAGAATACACAGTTGTTCACATTATTATAGAGGCCCGATATTACGGCCGATATCTTTAAGCAGAAGAAGTGTCTGGCGGATGAAGCCAGATGAAGTCTTGACTTTCATTAAACAAGTTCATAGACTTTGATATTAAGCAACTGGAACCGCCTTTATCGTGCGGGATATTTGTTAAAGGACTACCTGACGCGTTTAGTCAGGGGCTCTGAGCTACAGTACGAAAGAACGTAAATTGTCAAGCCAGCATTACTAGCATCTTACACATGAGCTATGCAAGATTTATGATGTTCGATGGTTATAATCATTGCCACACATGAAATGTCCATGATCCTTGTTCAATTGACTGTGTCGTCTGTCAGCGTACTGTTGCCGTAATAAATGTTGAAGAAAAGTCATCTGTATTATCCACGTCTATGACTTCTACTTGTGGTGGAGTGAGTTTGGTGTGTAGCTGAATAAGAGCCTATACGACTTCGTGTCCACGATCTGCTGTTTCCTACACACACACCTTTACTCTCGACCGCATCCTATTGCGAGCACTACACACCTGAGAAACATGTATGTTGTTTATATGTGAGTGTCTGCATTACACCCTGACAGCGCCTCACGCTGGTGACCTAGATACATGCAACACTGAACCGTCCAGGTGATAAGCGACACGCCCACTCAACGACACTTCAACACGATACAGAAGAACCAGATTTAACATCTAAACAGACTTTAACATCTAGTGCCCAGCTTGATGGGGCTATACTAAGCAGGGTTTTAACATCTGGTGGCCAGTGTGGAGATCGAACCCACGACATTTGCGTTTTCAGCACGATTTTACAACTGGTGGCCACGACACGACCTTACCAACAAAACAGCTCTTACCATCTGGTGGACCAGATTCGTGGGTTTCTACATTACATCGTGGAGTGTCAGCTACGCAGCGAACAGTACTAAGCGGGTCAACGCCTTATACTGCTTCATGGACCACAGCTGCTTATGATGTCGATTTACGCTGTGCTACAAAAGTAAACACCCCTTCAACACTTTGACAGTTGTCAATGGCCATATGTGGTTACGTTCTAGTCACGTTGTTTACGTCAAAGCTCAGGTTGTAAACAGTTCAAGCTATTGTTTACATATTACAGTCTACACATACCAACGTTGGATCTTCCGGTTTCAACTGTTTGTTGGGTATGACATTGTAGCTGGACATTTGGAGACCACTACCTGTTAAGTTACTGGGTACTTCAACGGTGGATCGTCTACCTTTGTTGTTTACAGTTGTACCGCATTGCACTGCATCTTTGCGGGTGTTTGAGGATTTTGCTGGAGATAAGTGGCCCGTTTATGTGTTAAACTGTGCCTTTATTTATGTTCAACTGAGCCTTCCTCTATACACATTCTTTATATTGCGTATTTACATACTACATGCATTTTTTGTTTACATGTTGTGTTAGTGTGTAAATTTTGCTGGTCGGTTGGGCTGGTGACTCCTTTAGATTATCCCACGTGATAGAGGGTCTAATGAGAGCGTTTTCTTTAGGGACTGTGCAAATTTTCCACAGTGAAATTTTCGAGCGACAATTGTTGCTATTTTTGTTTAGCTGTAACGTAGTGTGCTTTTCATCGTTGTTGTTGCCATATTTTCTTTTCTTTAGTTTTGATTTCATTTGTTTGTATTTGTCTGCCTTCTCTTCTTTTCATTTATTTCTATACATCTTTTTGTTTATAACAGTGTTGTCAATTGTTTTGTTTAATTTTTCACAGTTATCATTGCAATTCTTTGCAACATTAGATTTAGTTAAGCTTTATTTTTGATTTGACTTCTGCGAACGTTTTCGGTTGTTCTATATTCTTGTCTTTGAATTGTTATCGTATACAGTCTATATATATATATATATATATATATATATATATATATATATATATATATATATATATGTATATATATATATATATATATATATATATGTATGTATATATATATATGTATGTATATATATATGTATGTATATATATATATATATATGTATATATATATATATATATATATATATATATATATACATACATATATATATACATACATATATATATACATATATATATATATATATACATATATATATATATACATATATATATATATACTTGGTCATAGACTATTATTATTAATATGATGCACTTTTCAGACAGAGGTTATGTATGATGATATTATTACAGAGAAACAAGGTGATTATACAAGTTTTTGATTAAAAGACTTGTCTCCCACGGAGATTGGGATAGATTAAAGTGAAGTGAGTATACAAGTCTAGTATTACAGACTTGTCTCCCATTGAGGTTGGGATAAGGTAATTTATTTAATTTTTTCAGGTCTGATCTCACATTTTTAGACAGAATGTCTACATTAGATTTCTTTATTGAGCAAGGGAAATCCCTTTGCAAGACTGGTGAGAAATTGGAAGAATTTGCGACTGTGCAATATGTCAAGGCACTGAAGTCGGAAGAAAAGAGACCGAAGATGGAAAATGAAAGACAGAAAATAGAAGCTGAACAAAAGAAGATAGAAGCTGAACAAAAGAAAACAGAAGCTGAGAATTTAAGATTGCAAATGCAGACAGATGAAAGGAAATTCAAGATGGAAATTGAAAATAAAAGATTAGAAAGAGAAGCTGAGAATAAAAGATTAGACAGAGAAGCTGCTGCTGAAGAAAGGAAACTTCAAGCTGCTGCTGAAGAAATGAAACTTCAAGCTGCTGCTGAAGAAATACAACTTCAAGCTGTTGCTGAAGAAAGGAAAGCAAAAATGGGACATGAGGAAAAACTATTAGCTTTGGAGTTGGAGAAATTAAAGGTCATGAATATGAGTGCTCCCCAAGCAACTTCGGGTAAGATAAAGGAGAATTCTTATAAGGTCAAATTACCTTCTTTCAACACTCTAAAGGACGACATAACGTTCTACCTTGATAGATTTCAATTAGCATGCGTAACGCATAAGGTAGATAAGGAACAATATGTCGGACTACTAATGGACTTACTTGCAGGTGAACCATTAAGTACTGTAATGGCAGTAGAGGAACCTGACAGAACTAACTATGATGTTGTCAGGGCAACATTACTTAAAAGATATCAATTAAAAGAAAAATATTATCGTCTTCGTTTTAAGACAATGCTACCAGAAACTGGAGTAAAGTTCTCTGACTTTATTACGAAGATACGTCTTACATTCACACGTTGGATTGAGCTGTCGAAAACAGAAAAAACATATGAAGCCCTTATGGACTTATTACTTCGAGATAAAGTTATGTCATCTGTCAATGAGTCTTTCCTTGCTTTTCTTCATGAGCGTAAACCTAAGAACATAAAAGACATGGAAGAATATTGTTGCCAGTACGTCACTGCACATCACCATGCTACTGTTAGCAATGCTAAGGTGAAGGAAGAGTTGCCAATTGCTTCTGCAGCACCATATTGCCCTAACTTTATGCATAATTTCCAAGGTGCTCAACACAACTTTAATAAGAAGAGCAATCGTAATTATGATCAGAATCAGGGTAACCCATCACATAATGGGTCTTCTTCAAAGAACTGGAGGCGATCTGATAGTCCTCGTTATTTCGGGTCCAATTATGGAAACTTTCAGAGAGGTAGTGACAATAGACACTATCAATGCTATTCTTCGCGGGGACATCGAAACCAACCAGGTAGACACTATAATCAATGTGGAAATGACAATAGTGTTTGTGGAAACTGGGATTCGAACCAGAACGGTCGTCGCGGTAGATCAAACTATGACAATTTCAGAGGGAATAATAATGGTGGTAGATCTAAACATAACAAACATAGATCTCATCACCAGGGAAACTCTGTACAACAAGTGTCTCATGGTGCCAGTAATCAAGTGAACGATAATAAAAATTCTAATGCTGTCACTTGTTCTGCTTTTGATTTTCGGAGAGCATTTCAATGCCCCAATGCACAACATTATTTGAACCGACCACAGTAACTACTTTAAGTTGTGGTCACCCTCTTCCCGCTCTTCCTGCTGCAGTTGCGCATGACGGGAGAGGATCGCTTATCTTGCATAAAGGTCTTGTGGATAGTAATCCAGTCTCGGTGCTTTTTTATTCTGGGTTCACCACTACTGGGGTTAAGCAATCTCTTATAGATCCTCGCTGTGCCACGGGAAAGGTGGTTAAATGTGTAACATTTGGTGGCACAGTAGAAAATTACCCGACTACTATTATTCACATTGCTACTCCCATCTTTACGGGAGATGTCCACGCGTGTCTTTTACCTAATCCTATTGCGGATCTTATCATCGGTCGTATTCATGGGGTTAAGGAATGCACCCCGCAGCAAATTGCTGCCTGGGAAGAACGGAATATCCAAACAGCCAATGCAGTGGTAACAAGAGCACAAGCTCTTATCCCTCAAACTTCATCTACTGAAGTTAATGAAGTAGTTAGCCAAGAGGATCACTTGGTGATTTCGCATGACTCGTTTGTGAAACTACAAGAAAAAGACCCGTCTTTAAAGAAATTCTTTCTTCTCGCTAAGAACGGTGATCCGAATCAGAATACAAATCGCAAATCATATATCACTATGAAGAATGGTATACTAGTGCGTATTGTACAACACTCAGACATGTCTATGCATTCTCACATTCTCGTGCCCAAAAGTATGAGAGCCCTAATTCTTCAACATGCACACGATTCTCGGTGTGCTGGACACATGGGTTTTTCCCGAACTAAGTCGAGAGTTCTGGCGTCTTTCTTTTGGCCATTTGTCAATAAAGACATGCGAATTTATTGCCGGTCTTGCAAAATATGTCAAGAGGTCAAATCTAGAGGTCCACGGCATGCTGCGCCTATTCAGGCTGCAGATATTCCTTTTAGGGCCGTTTCAGAAAATGGACATAGATATCATTGGCCCTTTTAAGACTAAATCGGCCAGAGGACATCAGTTTATCCTTACGTGCGTTGACATGTGCACGCGATGGCCGGAGGCTATACCTCTTAAGAGCATTTCCACTGCTAATATCGCAGACGATCTTTGGCTTATATTTTCTCGTTTGGGTTTTCCCGGGGAAATATTGTCAGACCATGGCACACAATTGATATCAGACACAATGTCGCAGGTAATGTCTACTCTGCACAGTAAAATATCTTTGAGCAGTATTTATCACCTAATGTCTAATGGGTTAGTTGAGCGTCTTAATAGAACACACAAGAACTTACTGGGGAAGATAACTGAGGATCATCCTCAGGATTGGGACAGGGTTCTACCCGCGGCTCTCTTTGCCTATAGAGAGGTCTCCAACGAACATACAGGATTTTCTCCTTTTGAACTTGTCTTTGGCGCGCGACCGCGCGGTCCTATGTCTTTACTGCATGATCTGATAACTGCTGATAATATCGACAATGACACACAATCTTCATATGAGTATGTCATTGCTCTCAGACAGAAGATTATTGAAGCATGCAAGCTGGCAAATTCCTCATCCGAATTTGCTAAAGAAAAGGCAAGGCGATTTGCTAATAAGAAGAGACGCCTACGTCAACTTTGTCCTGGGGACAAAGCGTTTCTTTTACTTCCTTCATTAAGACATTATTTTATGTCGTTTGTTTCATCGGCGCATCATTCATGCGTTATGACCATGTTGTATCTTGCTCATTGATGTATTTCAAAAAAAAAGTATCATTTTTTTATCCGTCTGTTGCTGTCGTTTTTGACGGTTTCATAAGACGTAAATCTATTTAATATTTTTTGATGATCTAAGTTAGAGAACTCTATGTTAACTCTCTGGGACAGGTTGATTTGGGGTTATCTTCCCTTTGTCTTATTCATTGTGTTGACCTGTCTTAAGTCGGGGTTTAGCTGTTCTCAGATCTGTTCTGTCTACGCATGCGCAAGGTTTTTGAGCACGAAACGGAGAGACTTCCGTCAGTGAGTGATGAACTGGGTTCTAGCCGGACTAGTGTGTCCGTAGTACTTCTCTGCATTATCTGGGGAAAAGATAGTCTTCAGTGTGACTGTGATGTTAGTGATTCTCCCCAGAGTTATTCTGTTCGTCAAGAATGACGACAGTTGTTATTTGTGTACTTCTTGGATTCTGTCAAAGGTAAAAGAAACATTATTATTATGCCTAGATTGCAGAACATTTTGTGTCAACCTGTGAGTACAGCTCACAGTTCTTTGAGATCCAGAGTCAATTATGTGTGCTCGTTGTAGCCAACCAAGACTATTCGTCTAACTATTATACAGAAGCTCAGTGAAGAGATATTATTATGAAAACCGCATGTTAGCGGTATGTTTCGGCATGGATGATTATGCCTGCCAATGAAGAATACACAGTTGTTCACATTATTATAGACGCCCGATATTACGGCCGATATCTTTAAGCAGAAGAAGAAGTGTCTGGCGGGTGAAGCCAGATGAAGTTTTAATTTTCATTAAACAAGTTCATAGACTTTGATATTAAGCAACTGGAACCGCCTTTATCGTGCGGGATATTTGTTAAAGGGCTACCTGACGCGTTTAGTCAGTGGCTCTGAGATACAGTATGAAAGAACGTAAATTGTCAAGCCAGCGTTACTAGCATCTTACACATGAGCTATGCAAGATTTATGATGCTCGATGGTTATAATCATTACCACACATGAAATGTCCATGATCCTTGTTCAATTGACTGTGTCGTCTGTCAGCGTACTGTTGCCGTAATAAATGTTGAAGAAAAGTCATCTGTATTATCCACGTCTATGACTTCTACTTGTGGTGGAGTGAGTTTGGTGTGTAGCTGAATAAGAGCCTATACGACATCGTGTCCACGATCTGCTGTTTCCTACACACACACCTTTACTCTCGACCGCATCCTATTGCGAGCACTACACACCTGAGAAACATGTATGCTGTTTATATGTGAGTGTCTGCATTACACCCTGACAGCGCCTCACGCTGGTGACCTAGATACATGCAACACTGAACCGTCCAGGTGATAAACGACACGCCCACTCAACGACACTTCAACACGATACAGAAGAACCAGATTTAACATCTAAACAGACTTTAACATCTAGTGCCCAGCTTGATGGGGCTATACTAAGCGGGGTTTTAACAACAGTGTTTACAAACTTCGTGACCATTCAATCATAACAGGAAAGCAAGTCAGGTGTGTTTACATGGTCCACTTACGCGAGCTTCAGCTGTCAATCATAATACCTCTCAGACAGACAGCACGTTTTAGAGTCGAAACACAGATCCTTTTGTAGTTTTATTCAGGAAAATTTTATAATCCCTTGTGCTCTTTGATCTCGAGACACGGGCATTTTAAAGAGTAACCCGTTAGCCTTAAGTAAAGCCTCTGATGTCGGTCAACAGCGCTAGACGAGAGATTCTGGTAGCCGAATCGTAAGATTTCATCTTGAGCGCTAGTTTCTGAAAATCTTCGTTCTCACAGTAGAATGAAATTAACAACATTAGAGATCGGAGCAATTTAATGATATACCTTGTATATGTATATATATATATATATATATATACTGATGTTTTCTTAACATAACTATCAGAAGTCAGTCAGAATTTGGAATATTGTAGCGCGAAGTTTTAGAACCAATTCTTGTGGATATGGTGTATCTATTCGTGGAGAGTTTTCATTCTGAATTTTCTGGTAAAAGGTAAATAGTGCTAATGATTTAAAAAGTGATAGCTTAACATTTATTCTTCACTTAGATTTTTCTCGCTAGTAAAACGAGTGAAATAAAGTAAAGCGTGGCGATTTCATACCAGATATTCTATTAAATTGTTAAATCACGCCACCCGCTACCCACATACCTTAGACGGTAATTAGGTTAACAGTGTAGGCAGATGCGAAACTTAATCTCTACAGGAGAGAGATAAACCCGACGGTTTAGCTGACCGGACTTATAGGATTAAAGCGGCTGATAGTGGAAGTATTGAAATACACTTCATTTTGTGTATTTCTTATTATAGTGTCTATTATTTTAATACCATACGACAAAACTAACGGACGCCGACAATTTAATAGCTATTTAATGGCAGGAAGTACGTATGGAGAAATTAGATAATAATTAACATTGAACGCTGACCGCCGGCGCGAGCAGGGGCGGGCGAGTTAACATAACTCAGCCCGACCGAAATCAGCGCCAGCGACGTCTGGTAGCGTGTAGGCGTAAGGAAACAACATGTGTCTTTTAAAACTAGTCAGGACTGACGGAGTGGAGAAGAGATCGTCTTGTTCTCCTCTGTGTGTATATATAGTAGCCCTTTTTCCATAAATGTTTTCCTGTATTCTTCGCAGACGTGATCATAAGGGCGTCCAGCGTTCTTCTTCTGTTTGTTACTTTTCTCCTGTACTTGGCTTGTGCGTTACCAGTTTCATTTAGAAACGTTCACTCGCCAAATGGTATTTGAGAACAATAAAATTTAACCACTGGACTTAACAAATCCAGATTTATATTTTTACCAGCCACAGTGGTACATATAACACTATTTTCGTTCCCGACTTCTGACAGTCGTAATTCCAGTGGAGTATCTCCTTAGATACAAACGCTGTGCAGAATCGGCGCTCTAACACAGAGTTGGCTGACAGAAGAACCATTGTCATCACATGTAACAATGTTTTTAGCAACCAGATGTTTCCTAATACTGGAAGTATTTTATCCGTGAAAGGGTGAACCTCAAGAACTCTCACAGTTTTCACTATTTGTAGTAACTTATATTGAGGCATAATTATTAGGTCACTAGTTTTCTGGGGATGAACTAGGGCCATTTGATCTGCGACTGGGAGAGCAAAATATTAAGTGAAATAGATAATATATTCATGGACTGATTCTATTACCAAGGGATATTACAGACCTACCATATCAGGCAATTAGGTAAGAGTGTGAGAGTGGCCACTGTTTGAGAGAGCGTGTGAGTATTTTCCTTATTTGCTGGAAACTATCCATATATCTTATTTGTATAGATTTTGTTTACTTTGCTGGGTCTCATAGAGTACCAATACTGTTCATTCTGTAACAGAGTGCTAACCTTCAACCTTTGGGTTAATAATCTTTGGTTCTTTTCTCCATTCGGGTAAGGTGCACTGTTTTTGCTTTGTTTCATATGCATGTAAATGACTCTTTGATCTTTTTTTTTCTTTAGATATTTGATGTTGTCGAGTTCAAATGATAATAAACTACAAAGAAACTTACCTTTGTGTGTTGGTCAGACCCATACCCATTTATCCGTAGTTTTTCACGTTTGTGTGTCTTGTTGTTACATAGCTGTGTGTGTGTAGAATAACTTATCTATTCTTGACAGGGGGCAAAGGCCTTCTGGCAATAAAGTACAGTCGTACGGATAGGCTGGAGGAGATAACCTAATCACTCCAGAGACATATTTTTCCCTCAATCTACCACTTGTGAAATCTATTTTCTATACCTTTTTCTCGCGTATCTGTCGACATCCACTCTACTTAGAAGGACAAATAAAACAATTATCCTTCCGTACGACAGGATTTGGGCTCGTCCGGGATGTAACCTAGTCTGATAATGAATGACTCGTCAGTGACGTATTAGTCTGAGTCTAGAATGATGACTAACGTCAGTTATAGAATCTTAGTCTAACTCTAGCTAGAGTGTGTTGTAGTCCTGTTGTTGTGTAAGAAAAACAAAAAAATATCCCCTAGGCAACGTTTTTATTTTGTCCTGGGTTCCGACCATACCAAATAGAGACATAATTTGTTTTCTTTCCACAGCAACGTATAATTTACTTACAGTTAGATTTTGTTGGTGATTTTTGTTGGTGGTATGGTATATAATAATTTTTGTGCAAAAAGACCGCTGGAACTCGTGATTGTTAATCGCCTTCCCATAGTTCCATACTGACTCCAGGTGTGGGTGAGCGTGGTGGAGAAAATATGAGAGATATTTTTCTTTGCTTCATAATTTTAAAATTTTTCCACATTTAGTAATAATAGATTTAACGTTTTCAGCCTAATCTACCATCCCTATGGATTAAGTCGACTGCGTTAGGAGCCATTTGCCAGTTAAAAGCAGCGATAGATTAGACAACTGAGAAACAGTGAGAAGGAAACAGTAATTTTTTTTTTTATTCTCTTAATTGGTTAGGGAGCAGTGTATCCCTTTCTTCTTTCTTTCTCGGGTACTTCGCAGTCAGGTATATTTGCCATGGCGGAGCGAGCATAGCTTAGGAGATTGCTAAGAGAGAGGAAGCAAGGGAAACATGATTACAAGGAGACGACATGCTAGCTTTTGTGAACGACTAACTAGCCAAATATGAGGCAGAGAAGAAGGAAGCAGAGCTAGAGAGAAAGAAAGAGAAGCTAGGGAGAAAGAGAAAGAATTGGAAAGTAAGAAAATTGAGGCGGAAATGGAAGCTCGCAGCGAGAAGGAACGAGAGAAAGAGAGACAACATGATGAATGAGAGAACGACAAACGACGTCAGCATGAACTGGCTCTTAAGCCTTTAGAGGTCCAAAGTCGTGGTGCTGCGTCTAGCTCCAGCAATGGAGAGTCTTCCTCACCTCAGTCACCCTCAGCGGACTACACAAATAGCCAGTCTTCCCAATTAGCTTCTATGTCGTTTGCCCTAGAAACCTTCCCAAGCCCCAATGAGAAAATTGATAGCTACCTAGAAAAATTTGAGAGAATGACAACCCTCTACGGTTTGGACAGTTCGCGATGGCGCTTGAAGCTATCCCTGGCTCTCAAAGGCAATGCGTACGATGTGTATGTGAAACTGGGAAGCAGCAGTTAAGACAATTACGATATGCTGAAGAAAGGTTTACTTGAACGCTTCGAGATGAACGCTCGCAAATTTTTACTAATTTTCTGAAACAGCAGAAAGGATGGAGCCGAGGCGTACGCTCAGTTCTCTTTTCGTCTAAAGGGATGTCACAACACTATTTCGCAGTGCATATTAGGTATTGTGTTCGGCGAAAAAACCAGCGGGGCGAGGCGGAGGTGAGCCGAACCGGTGCGTCATGTGGCTACCGGAAGTCGAGAAAAAGGCGCAAATTTTGGACAGTCGGAAACAAGCCATCGTCCTGGTAAGACGCAGATTTCCCTTTTGCCGGCTAGATTGCTGTGTGGTTCATGTTATGGACTATTAATTGAGTGCTTGCCATATTTCGGTCCTGGTGGATAAGTACGTTGTAACGCTAGAGCAGTGTATTGTCTAGTTCGTATTATCTACAGGCCGTAGATTAATTAAGAAGTTCTTCTTCATAACCCTCCACTCCCAAAGGAGCATAGGCCTTCAACAAACACATGCCAAGTCCTCCTGTCCCGTGCCATCATCTCAAGTTCTTTCCATGTTCTCCTCATCATTTTCACCTCTGTTTCCAACTCTCTTCTCCATGTACTTCTTGGTCTTCCTCTGCCTCTCTTGCCCTGGGGGTTCCAGAACAAGGACTGCCTTGTAATGCTATCAACAGGTTTCCTCAGTGTGTGTCCTATCCATCGCCATCGTCTTCTTCTCATCTCTTGTTCCACTGGCACTTGTCTAGCTCTTGTCACCAGTTCCACGTTGGTAACCCCGTCATACCATTTCAATCCCTCTACTCCACGCAAGCACCCACCCATGAAAGAAGTTGTCAATGATTTATGAGTGTGTCATTTCCATAGTTTTGCCGCTCAGGTGAGCGATATTCATTGCATTGCTTTTTCAATGTTAGCGAAGATTAGTGGTGACAGGTGTCTACTGTTGGTCTACAGGTGTAGTGATAGAAAGTGAAATCAGAATTTCGTGTGAGGTTGGTAGTATTTGGGCTCTGGTGCCTGACTGTGTTGAGTCGGCAGAGGAGATTAGATCATCAATAGTTGTTGATATTGGTAGGATCAATAGTGGTGTTGGTAGTATTTGGGCTC
This sequence comes from Oreohelix idahoensis, assembly GCA_024509875.1. Taxonomy (NCBI): domain Eukaryota; kingdom Metazoa; phylum Mollusca; class Gastropoda; order Stylommatophora; family Oreohelicidae; genus Oreohelix; species Oreohelix idahoensis. Next base: position 241,961 of record JAMPIV010010245.1, read on the forward strand.
TGGTGCCTGACTGTGTTGTGTCGGCAGAGGAGATTAGATTGTCGGATTTGGTTGATATTGGTAGTGTCAATAGAGGTGGTGGCATCTCAGGGTATGTGCAACTCCTCTTATTTGGATTATGGTCTAAATCAACGCAACCATCGTTGTACATGAAGCCAAGCTGCAGTAGTGTCATCGCTCGTACTGCTCTACCTACCGGGAGATCATTACGTTCCTGCCAAGTGCTGTCGTCATCTTGCCCTACCGATGTATCGTTCCAGTGGGAGCCAACCAATGCTTCTTTCGCTTGAAGAGATACCGGTTAAAGAAGCCTGCTGATCTGTGTGGTCCTGGAATTTACTTTACTGAAGAGTGAAGACTACCGGGTTCCTGAAGTGACGTAGTGAAGTGTACTATGCTTGTATAGTTTACGCATCACCGTACCAAAGGACATAATCGTTATTATCTGGCACATAGAGTTGTGAAGAAGACATTATTGTGGATACGGTCGTTATTCTTACTGTGGACAGTGCTGAGATAACACCGCGAAGAACATTGTGT